>DXKC01013125.1:0-12393 GCA_031170775.1 Cymbopogon citratus
CTGACTCTTTCTTGTACAGATTGAGGACACGGGGGTCGATGCCGGTGCTCGCAGCAAGATCAGCTCCTGCGCCTCTTACTGTGTACTTAGCACGAAGCTCAGCCAACTCGTTGGACAGTTTCTTGATGTCTTTGACCTTATCAAAAATCTGATGTCGATCCTTGACCTTCTTCATCATTGTTGTTGCCTTGCGAAGCATCTTCTTGAAGATGTTGGCGTCCATGTCGGAGGCTGCAGACTCGCCACCGGCCACGCGCAGGGTGAAGTCGTCGACGACGTCCTCTATGTCGTACGACAGCTCCCGGACCTGCAGTGCCCAGAGCTTGTCCACCTCACTGATCTTGTCTGGTGGTACCCGAGATGAGTCCTCCAGAGAAGCTTTCATCATCAGAAGCTCCTTGGAGAGGGACTCGATGTCAGGCTTGAGGCCCTTCTGCCTGACGTACTCCTGCATGAGCAGATCGCCAAGCTTGGGGGCCAAGCCGGCCATGGCCCCCAAGGCGAGCTGCATGCTCAGCTCTACCGCTTAGTGGAGTGCTCACACTCTCTCTCACTCTCTGGTTCTCTAGCTTGCTTGGTACATGCTCGATGGGTGCATAGCAACAACTGGAGAAACCAGTTGCTATGTGGGGAGAGCGATTAGATACTCAGAAAATTAGCTAAATTATTGGAGCAGCTTCAGCAATGGGCGACTTGGTAAATTGGCTAGCTGAGTCAGAGTGCACGTCTTTTGAAGAGCTGGTGCGGACCATAATGGAAGATGATGTTGAGTAGGACAAGAGAGCAGGTGGTTTAATATTAAACTTTGATTCTTGGATAGTGACTTTGTAAAGTGTGTTGAGAAATGAACAATTGGCCGAGGTACATATATAACAGTAACGTTCTTAGAGATACCAGTTCATTCTATTATTGGACTCGCCACAAAGATCTACATTCTCGAGATCTTATTAAGGCTAATCCCAATGAATTATTTCTTGATGTTGTTTCTTCGAATACCGGGCTGAGACAGTCAACGTGTAAACTCATGGGGAACTAAACTTGTACTAGAGAAGAGTACAGCCATCTTGAAACACTGTTCTTTGTTCAGTGCTTGACTTGAAGCTACCACCTCTTGGAAATGTTCTACACTGCCTAACTAGTGAGAGTAAGTCCTTCAGGCAGAATTGTCCCCATTAACTCTTATCAATATTGGCTGCCAACTAGATTATGGCCCTGTTTGGATCCCTCTAGCTCGGCTAGAACTAGACTTACTAGTTTTTAACTCTATCTCTAGCCTAAACTAGCTCAATCCCTTGAGGTTTTTGGATCCCGGAGCTAGTTTGATAATAATGTAATTTTCTAATCATTTGACTCATTTAAACCATCTTTCCATTCGGAGCTAGTGAGGGATCAGCGGCGCGGGCAACTGGCTTCAGCTCTTGCGGACCTCCGGCGCTGCTACCCACGACGAGTGAACCGGCGGCGGCGCGCGGTCAATGAGGAGCGAGAAGAGGCGAGTCGCGGCACGCGAAGGATCCTGTGCGGGTGTCGTGCGGTGGATAGGTAGAAAAAAAGTAATATGCTCGTGGGCCTAATCAAAACTAGCCCAAATAATCATTTTTTAGGGATAGTTTTTTAGGCTAGTTATAAAAAACTAATAAATTTTAAATTTATAATAATATATATATATTCTAGAGGACAAAAACTTGCCTGTGGGAATATACAACTTTATTGAGGTCATTTCTTCATCGGAGCTCAAAAAAAAATTTGAATTTTAAAGCATCGAGAATTTCTTAGGGGGTCCAAACTATACTAATTAAGAAAATGTTAGTTAATAAAATGTGAATTATCTTGGTGGTTTGGAATAACACTCACGAAATGCGAATTATACCTTTGCAATTTCGAATAACACCTAGGGAAATGAGCTATTACCTTAGCGATTTGGTTTATCACTTAAGAATATCCATTTCCTTTGAGGTATATGTCTGCATGCAGCTAATTAGTCTTAGGTTGATCTCCCAACCAAGATGGCCCAACGGCCACTTGGGCCTTGACTCACGCCCTGATCGGAGGCGTCCAGCCCAGTAACATGGCTGGTGGGCCCCGTCGCACAGTGCCTATAAAGAAGAGGTGGGGGCCAAGGGCAGAGGGCACGAGTACTGTAGCCGCCACTTCCCCTCACCATGAAACCACCGATCGGGAGAGCACTGCCAGCGACAGGATGCGCCATCGGCGTCGCCGCAGTTCCACCTCGTCACCGCCCATCGCTACCCGTGCGCAGTTCCTCATCGACAAAGCAGCGGAGGCCATGGTCGTCCCTCTACTCTAGGCCCAATGGTATGCCTTACCAGTTCCATCTCTCTCTCTCTGATCTCCCTCTCCTCTCTCTCTGTTTTGTGCACCCTAGCGGTGCACACTGATCATCTACTTGTTCATACTCGAAACACCCACTGATCCGCACCTAGAACGATCCTAGCATTCTATCAATGGTACCGGAGCAAGGTTGTACTAGCGTGTGGATCCAGATCGGGGTAGGAATTGAAAGAAATTGGAATGAAAGAAACAATTTTCGAATAGGAAGAACAGAACAGATGAATGATTCGACCGAACCCTAACCTTAGAACGAACAAGAACAAAGAAAGAAAGACGGCGAGGACAGAGGCCTACCTGCGGCTCACCTGCGCCGTCACCACCGCCACCATCCTTTGGACGCCGTGAGAAGAAAGCGCCGCCGCTCGCCGGCATGCGCGAAAAAGAGGCCGCGCCGGCCGGGGTGTCTCGCCACCACGTGGATCCTCCTCGGGCTCGGCTCAAGGGCACCACCACGGTGCCACTCGACGGCACCGCGCGCGACTCCGGCCGCACGCGTGCTCCGGCGAGGGGTGCCATGGTGGCGCCGGCCGCCTCCGCGGCACGCTCGATCCGATGCATGGCATTGCCGTCGAACTGGTCGTGGATGTGGGACAAGAAAGAACCAGATCAGAAACCAACCGAATCGAATCGAAGGATAGAAACCTCAAATTCAAGAACCACAAAACCCTAACCCTAACCCTAGAAGGGGAATAGAGAGAGAAATTTGACGATCAAGAAGGGCACTGCTTACCTGGTGGCCCGGCCGACCGCCAACGTCGCCGGCAGTCCCTATGGCTGGCGCGCGGGACGAACTGAAACCGGCCGGCGACATCGTGCCACCGCGCGGGCTCGGCCGTCTTGGGCTCGATAAAACCAGCACCGTCTCCCAATCCACTCGACGGCGGCGTGTCCTGCCATGGGCGGACGCGCTCACCGGCGAAAGGACCGGGGGCGGCGCCATCCAACTGCTCCATCTTGCGTCGTCGGTGGCCAACGCCAGCGGCTATTGCGAGGTAAAGATTGGAGGAAGAAGAGAAAGAAGGTATAGGAGTGGGGAGCCGTCGGACTTGGTCCGGCGGTGCTACTCCACCGGCGCGCGTCGGCCTCCGGGCCGGCCGCCGCCGCTCTGCTGCTGTCGTTTAGCGGCGCGGAGAGAGAAGAAAGCAAGAAGAAAATGATTAAGGTTTGGGATGGAACGGCCGGTGGGTGGGTGTTTTGTTCGACCGAAAACAACGCACAGCCGTTGGATGGCGTTGCCCTGAAATCGACGGCCACCAGTGGCCGGACTGAAATAAGCCCAGGCGGGCGGATGAATTACCGGCCCAGGCCCACGTTAAGGCCTGGGCGCGGCCTGTGCGCGACTGATGGAGCTGGGCCGCGGGCCGTTTTCGGCTATGGGCTGAATCGTTTGCCTCCAGGTCCACATGAACAATATGGTTTATGTTTTTTCTATGTTATTTCCAGAAACGAATTTGATACTTATATATTAATGATTTTTGAATACAAATTTGAAGGGAGTTTCTGAGCATTTTTTTATCCAACGATAATTTTTGTTCAGAGAACAATTTAGAACTTAGAGTTTCTGGAAATAGAATTATGAGATGAAATTAATGTTTTCCGCTGCAAAGAAAAGAAAAAGAAAAAGGAAGAAAAAGAAAAGTTTGTTATCTTCTCATTAAATTCAAACCAACGGAAGGATTTAATTTGAAGAAAAGTTATAATTGTTTAGAGAAATGATGAAAAGAGAATTATATTTTTGAGTGAATTTATGAAATTATAGTATTGTTATCTTCTGACCAACGTTGATGATAACAATATTATAAGTTGAGAGTGAATTTGAAGTTTAAATCTCTGATGATTTTTGCATGGTAGAGACCGAGTTTTCAGAGAGAATATAGAGATAAAGAAATGCTCATGAAATAGAAAGATGTATTTTATGTTTCCGTTGCAATGATTGTGATTATCTTCTAATTAAATTCGAACCAACAGGAGAATTTGATTTGAAGAGGAATGAAATAGAATTTGATGAATTATGTTATGAGCAAGTTGTTTAACAACAATATAATGATGTTATTTATGAATTATATGCATTAATTATATTTCTGCCCAACGGTGATCTAGAATTGATATAGAAGAATGATATTCTATTCTATTTCTGCCCAACGGTGATATAGAATATAATGAAAGATTTGAAAGTTTAATGTGCATGTCTTTAATCAGACCAACGTAGGGTTACTTTATGCTCATTTTTGATGATTAATGATTATTGTTTTCAGACAAAGAACTGCTGCTTTCATTCTTGAAGGCAATAAGAAAGAAAAGAGTTAGGTACTTGTGACTCAGAAGATGATGAGTGAAAGCTCACAAAGAAAGAATGCCATTGCATAAGGGCTATGTTCTCTTTAAAGAATGGCTTGAAAGAAGAAGAATTCAGAGACATTGAACGAAGAAAGAAGATAGAACAATAAGAGCTTAGTTTAAGAAATTTTCCTTTATGTACTCTTTATGAAGAAGTTTTAAGTCTTAATTTTGATCATCGTGTTAAGAAATATGATAAGTTGTATATTTTTGAACTTTAATCTTTATGATATAAAAGATGATGAGTCATGCATGCTTATTTTGACCAACGTCGGATAAGCTTGTGTGTGTCAAAGAGAATTTTTGTTTTTAATTTTAAATTTGATGAATGAATATGCCCTGAGAGCCAATTTTGGCGTTTGTGCCCATTATAGAGAATTATCCCGCATGGCGGGTGAAAGTTTTGAGAAAACTTATCCTGCATCGTGGGAGAAGAAAGATTGTCTGTGAACCAAAAGATGAGAATGACTAGCAAGTGTGTCTTACAGAATTATCAAATGACTCTTGTGAGTTCATGAAGTGAAATGAGAAAAGTATACTCCCAAAATATTTAAGAAATGATGTGAAATGATGTGAATGAAGCAAGTGAAAGATGTCTCCTCATTCATAAGATTTTGAATAGTTTTGAAATTATGGCATTAATGACCATTGCCATTCACAAGATTTTTGAATAGTTTTGAAATTATGGCATTAATGTCATTGCCACATTTTAAGGGGGAGAAATGCAAAGAAGCAATGGTAATTAAGAAACATACCCCAAGATAATATGATGAATGATTGAGATAATATGATGCATGATCTATAAAAGATGAATGCGATTGTTGAGGGAGTACAACGGTTGCAATAATAACACCCCTATGTACCGAAATAGCTAAATTCCTGAATCATTTATGGTTCTGAAAGGAAGATAGCATAAAGATGGTAAGACGGTGCTTAGAGCATCGCAAGAAGTTATAGAAGATTAAACCCAAATAAGAAATTTGAAGAAACAACATCTTTACAAACGATGGAGTAATCTGGGGGAGCATGGTATGTAAATACCTAAGACTTGAATAGAAGTGGGATTGCATGCTCACTCAGCTCATAGAATCAATTGCCTCTTGGTAATAAAAGATCAACCCCATATGAATGAAAGTGCCAGAAGTCAAGACCCCAAAAGGTCTTAAAGAATAAGAAAAGCAATTGCCTCTTGGCAATGAAGTCTATATTAAGAATAAAGTTCAAATGGAGAGTGACCTCACCTCGTTTAAAAGGACATGAGAGGCACTCACTCGTCTAAATGGCAAGAAGCAAAGAAAGATGAAATGAAATTTGAAGGATATCAATAATGTTGGGAATTAGAAGAAATTTCTAATGGTGCCAAAACAGTAGGCTGTAATGATTCTACAAGATAAATATGACTCCAAAGAAAATAGAGAAAGATATCAATGAGAAACAGTAATGCTTTTGGATTTAGAGTAAAATTCTTAAAAGAGTCAAAATAGCAGGCTGTAATGGGTCTACAGAAATGAATGTGATTCCAGCGGGAATAAAGAAAGTTATGAAGAGCCACTTGTGGCGAAAAAATTTGTATAAAGAGAAGAAATATGTTATAAAGAACTTACAATGATTCTTTTAGAATCATGATGATGTTATTGGTACATTGAGATATGAAGTTACATTAAAGATGAAAGAAAGCATAGAATTGCATGAAAACTTTACATGGCACAACTTAAAAGTTTTATCGTGGTAAGAAAAGAACTTAAGGAATGTCACTTGAAGAATCCTTTGTGAATTAGAGCGAGTCTCTATCGTAACATTTAAAGTTAAAGAATCAATAAAAAAATTTGGGTTTTAAAGAGAATGTAAAGGACAATTGTATTTATGCAGAATTCAAGAATGGGAAAATTTATTTTTCTAATCCAGTATATGGATGGCGTCTTTTTTTCTAGCAGTGATGTCAATCTACTACACAAGAAGAAGAAAGTTTTGTTCTTAAAGATTCAATGAGAGTGATCTCGGTTAAAAGAAATCTGTTATACGAATTAGAACTTACCGAGATAGAAGAAAAGTGGTATTAGAGCTATCGCAATGGCATGCTTAGAAAAGATTGATAAGAAAGATAAAGTATGTATGCGATTAAATCTATGCCTGTTCCTGTAGTCAAGGGTAACAAAACTTTAAGAAAGAACCAATGTGAATTGATAAGAAGGGCGTCCTATATGCTTCAGCTATTGGAAGCTTAATCAGTGCACAAGGAATGATGAAATGATGAGTGCACAAGAATCTACCTTGACATAGTGAACGAATCCAGGATAATTTTGGCAGAAGTCCAGTCCAAACATAGATCACTGGAATGGAATTAAGAATGTTTTATTATATGTAAAGATTTATAGCCTCATATTGAAGAAGAAACAACAAGTACTCTCAAATGGTTGTGGGTATAAAGATGAAAGTTCAGCGAGATGTATAGTGAAATCCATAATCACTAGCACTCGTTGTTGGAGCTTTATTGTGGAATTCCTAAGAAACGATTGTGATATCGTGAATGATGAAATTATGTTATGAAATGTTATGAGGCTAAAGGACAGGCAAATTGGTTCAGAGAACCTATTCCCGGAGTTTATAGTGGTTGACAACAGCCATAACCATTTAAAGAAATTTACTCCTATGACAACACGTCAAGTGTGCTGCCAAACACGTTGACATGAATTTATTTGTTGTAAAGGAGAAAGTTCGGAATCATATCAAAAGAATTGAACATACGAATATCAAGCAAGTGCTTGCGGATCCGCTTCAAAAGGCTTACCACCCAGTGCGTTCAGAGAACACACAGTCAACATGGGTTGATGGTATAGCCTATGATTTCCGAACAATAATGGCCCAGAAAAGAATTCTATTTCAAAACAGAGAAGTGCATTGTAGCTATGAGTCTAACGGCACCAATTGCTATGACGATGAAACACGCTCTATGTGCTAATTAATCCGTAATGGAATGGGACAGAAGTGAGAAAGATTGAAATTTGATGAGAAATATTAGAATTTGAGTTTGAATAAGAACTTAAAGAATGATGAGAGATCAAGGGGGAAATGTTAGGTTGATCTCTCAACCAAGATGGCCCAACGACCACTTAGGCCTTGACTCACTCCCTGATCGGGGGCGTCCAGCCCAGTAACATGGCTGGTGGGCCCCGTCGCACAGTGCCTATAAAGAAGACGTGGGGGGCCAAGGGCAGAGGGTGCGAGTACTGTAGCCGCCACTTCCCCTCACCGTGAAACCACCAATCGGGAGAGCACTGCCAGCGACGGGATGCGCCATCGGCGTCGCCGTGGTTCCACCCCGTCACCACCCGTCGCTGCCCGTGCGCAGTTCGTCATCGACGAAGCAGCGGAGGCCACGGTCGTCCCTCTACTCCAAGCCCAATGGTATGCCTTACCAGTTCCATCTCTCTCTCCGATCTCCCTCTCCTCTCTCTCTGTTTTGTGCACCCTAGCGGTGCACACTGATCATCTACTTGTTCATACTCGAAACACCCACTGATCCGCACCTAGAACGATCCTAGCATTCTATCAATTAGCACTCAAGAAAATATTATAAGGAAACTACTTTTTTTTGGCAATTTTGTTTTAGCTTTCAAATCTTTAGCACTGAAGGTAATTCAGAATCTCTACTATAATGTGAAACTTGTCCGGCTTCAACGCGCTTCAACGCAACACCGCAGCGGCTTCACGCGCGGCAACCCATGACAACCAGTGATCGAATCCTATCCTACCAAAAAAACGTAACACCGGTGCCGTCGCCGACTACATCTCCGCCCGTGAGGGAGGACGCGGCCGTTGCTGCCCTGCGCGGCCTCATGCTGGAGGACCTCGCGACGGCGGCGTGGCCATGGAGGACGAGGAGCATTGGAAATCTTGTGCATGGCAAGGACGTAGACCTGGAGATGCGGCCGCCCAGGCCATGGGAATGGAGCGGGCGCGACGGAATGCGGCGGCGGTTCGCCTGGATCTACGCAGGAGCTTGCTGGGGACGCGGGGAAGGGAGAGGACAGAGCAAGCGCAGGTCCGTTCTGAATCTTCGTCTCCGTTCTCCGAATCCTGCTGTTCTTCGATTCGTTCTTGTTCGTTTCTGAGGTGGGAAACGTGCCTTGGTTAGGATTTGGTTTGTGCAAAGTTATTGAATTTCCTTCTCCTTTTCCCCCCAATTTCCTCTTCCATAGACAACAAACTTTCTGGTTCAGTGGAATTGTACTGACAGTCTGGAATAAGCATGTATATGTGGGATCGTTGGAGACGTATCTTGCTGGTAGATCGATAATGGCCACATGTCAAGATGCTAGGATGGGTGCGTGGGTTTGATGGCTGGATGGTGACTTTGCCGGCATTTGCGATATTCTTGTCAGTAAGTTGTTGTTCACATTCAGTTTTATCCAGTATGAAGCAACCGTTCTTGGTAAACAAAATTTCGGGTTTCCTCTAATCTGAATGTGAACTGAACATAGCGTTTATTATACAACTGGCCTTAGGATTTGCCTTTTTTATTTACTGATTATTTTAGAATAATAATGTTGGAGCTGCTTGTTGGGGGCAAACTGAGAAGGTCGACAAGAGGAGGCAAGTAACGATACTTTTGAGGCATGCATACTCCTCCCTCACATGTCTGTGGCTACTTCAAAATAATTAGTTTATCAGGTTCCCCACATCCTCAAGGTTACTTTGTGCAGACACTCATGACTGGTACGACGAAGAACATGCTACTATTGTTTTATTTGTTCAAATTTTAGTAGGCAGTAGGGTACTGTGATCAAAACATTAGTGTTGGATGTCCCATCCTTCAAGGACATTGCACGAATTGTTAGTCATGATCTCAACAGATTATGTCAAGTAATAGGTCCCCAGAGAAGCCATTTTTACATCAGTGACGCTGGCCGTAACAGTTTGGCTTCCTTTGCTGCAGGCTAAGTGGATCAGAGGCCACCACATGTGGCTCCGAGGGTCGTCCTCCATGTTCAGGAAGCCAAACAACGCGTAAAGAAACTCACAGATGGTTGCCGTTGGGGAGCAAAGGCTCACTGTCAAGCCGGAGCTCAAGGAGGCAGCGCTTCATGCAAGCCAGTGCCTGGTAATTAATTTTGCCCCCTATCTCACGTATTGGATGGTCATAATTATGGGTTTAGATGGTTGTTTCTTTGAGTTCCTGAAATGCTCATATGTTTAGCTCAAAATTTTCATGGTTCACATTTACAGATCTGTCTCACATTCATTCTATGCTTTGTATTTTGGAAGTGCTGTAGTCATGATTTCTCTTTGAAGCAAAAAATGAAGCATTCTACATTTTGTCCATTAATTAAATGTCTTTCTGTATTAGCCCTTTGATATAGTAGAGATTCTACATTGGTGTCATTGCCATTGAAGTTTTATTGATTAGTTAAAGCAGCCCCATTCAGATGCTTCTATTTTTGTCGAATGGAATATCATGATTGCATTAGTTATTCGCCATAGGGATATGATGAAACTTGGCTTGGGTAGGCCTAATTGTGCTATTTCCTATCTGTCTTTTCATTGTTGTATAATGATGAGTGCACCTGTCAGGTAACAAAGCATCAACTACTATTCAGCCCTTCCTACTGCTCCATCTTGATATATTGGGATGCTGTTCAGACACTTGATGCACTTCATTTGTTCTATACTCAATTTTCTTTGGAAGGATAGTATAGAACAGCTGCTGGAAAGGTATCTACTTCACTTTCAAATTATCTTGTTTCTAGCTAGAGAGCATTGTTTTCCTTCAGATGTGTACCTTTCCTCACCAATATATCTATCGTATCTGTTAATGGTGCTGTCTCTGGTTGGTAATTTGAACCCAGAAGATCAGGAGAACTACAGTGATCTGGACCTAAACAAGGCTTCATTTTTGTTAAAAGAAAGGAAGTGCTCGCCAGTAGTAATTTACTCAGTGAGTGCATCCATGGACATTTAGTGACTACCTCTGAACATGTGGTTCTGCAAGCGAAAACTCTAAGTGAAGTTGATCTATAGATGAATATTATAATCGGTTGGTCTGGTGCAAAGATGACGTTTCCTTCTTGTAAAATCTTGTTGCCTGAAGATAAAGAAGTAACTGTATTTTGATTGATTTCCTGCTCATTTGTTTTTTCACAAAACGATAATTTTATCTACTAATTTGAGCATGGGCTATTTGTTTCCCAAACCATTTCACATATTGTGAACTTCAGATTATTTTTTTCCGAAAACACAGCACATAGAACATGCATGATCCTACAATTCAATATAAATTTGGATGTATCTGCTTGTGGCAGTGTTTTCTAGCTTTACGGGTATTTTATAGAGGTACTGAGTAGAGATGAGGGGAAACTGAATTTATATGCAAAATCCATTGCAGGCTTTTGGATTGCAGGATTTGGCCTTGGAGAGAGTATTGGATAACATCGCAGTTTGTTGAATGCTGTAACAGTGAGAGAGAGAAAAAAAATCTTATATGGAATATCGAAGTATGATATTCATTTTATTTTTTGAAGTAACATTGATGTAGCACTTGAACCCTGTTGTTTTCAAACTTAGATGTGTATCAAAGGATGGCATTGGTGATTTTGGGTGTCTACTGATTGGTGTTGTTATTACATTTTAATCATCATGTCAGAGTTTAGTATTTAGGAAGATTTATGGATGGCATCTCTGACCTTGTTTAGTTCCCCAACTTTGCATGTGCAAAGTTGGGGAAGAGTAACGTAGCAGTACTGTAGCATTTCGTTTGTATTTGATGAAAATTGTCCAAACATTGACTAATTAGGCTGAAAACGTTCGTCTCCTAAAGTATAATTGAATTGTGCAATTTGTTTTTGATTTCATCTATATTTAGTACTCCATGCATGTGCCGGCATTTTGATGTGATGGAGAATCATCTTTTTTGCATAGTGAATTCGGTGCCAAATTTGGTGAACTAAACAAGGCCTCTCTTGAGATAGTTTTGTTCTCAGAGCAAATTGGAGTACTTTGATCAGACCGTTTCATAAACATCCTGCAGTTTTAAGGGTACATTTGTGACATGTATATTGGCTTCTCTATTGTTGGGTTTTTTAAGTGGCACCATCTTCTCACTATGTTGTTTCCACAGCTGCCGCCGGTAGTAAAGAGAAGATGAAGAATCAGGCGGAGTCGAGCCGTAAAAGAAATCTTTACCTGTCAGTAACCACTACGTCATTGCTTAAAATAAAAAAAAATCCGCTTTATGTATAAGGTTGTGTTCGTTTCTCTCTGTATATCTGAGACTTCTCTTATTTTATTTTCCGTTTCCTTAAACAAAATTCTCCCATTGCTCAAGTTTTAATGGACTGACCTTGTATCGAGTGCCAATAAAGCTCACATTTTTCATCGTCTACAAATACTGTTCTTCCGTGGAGAACTTGAAGATTTCCATCATGTTATTCTGATTTGGCATGGTGGTAAATGGCAAAGGCAGAATTGTTATGCGTATTCCACCAGATGACACCGTAGCGTTAGCACGGGCAATATACTAGTAGTGAAAAGAGAACACATTTAGGATTCAACAGAGGCAAATGGTTAATAAGCACAAAAGAGAGTTAAATGGCAACAGTTCATTCAGTGGTTTTTGGTCTTAACCGTTTTCTTAACAAAGCAGAAGCACCAGGCAAACAAGGAGAAAATGATAATTGCCACTGTAAGCCAGAATTTACCAATGCATTG
>DXKC01013149.1:0-11096 GCA_031170775.1 Cymbopogon citratus
GGGGAGGGAGGCGCGCGGCGGCTGGGGCTCCGCGGAGCCGCCCGCGTGGAGGCAGCCCGGCGGATAAGGTTGGAGCGTGTTCACCTTGTATAGAAGGATAGATAAAGCTACAAACCTATGCTCAATCTCAATTGACTGGCTATCTTCGTCGATTTATGAACTCAGCCCTGTATGCGTGTGGATCTTTGATATTTACCATTTTCTTATATATCATAGGAATAAACTTTTAAAATTTTCTTTATTATTTTCCCCTTGATGGAAATCTTCTTTTATTAGCTACATGTGCATTGCATCACATGTGCATGTTTACTAATTTGTTTTCTCAACAATTTTGGATCTTTCTTAAATTTGTAGTCAAGTTATGACATGAAAATTATGAGTTGCACATTTTTTTACAATTCAATGTAAGACTATACTCTTTTGTTATCTACAAGCGACGAAGTTACATAAGGTATTGAACCTCTTCATATATACTCCTTCCATTCCAATTTGTAAGTCGTTCTGTTTTTTCTATATACATAGTTTTTCTATGCATCTAGTTATACAGTACGTCTAGATATATAGTAAATATTATTAATCTAAAAAAGCCAGAACGACTTATAATTTGGAATGTACTAGTATAACATTATTATTATATACTCCCTCCGTTCCGGTCATTGAGATTGTTGTTTTTTCTTTTACTTTGGAGTGCCGTGTTTGGTTATTGGTTTTATTTATTTTTTGTAAATCATAAAATAAATAAATTATCATTAAAGTATCTTCCAAGCGCCGTCGACGGAGGCGCGTGTCGGGAAGCGCTTCGTCCCGGCATTCTCTGCTTCTTGCATGCCGCAGATCCAGAGATCGATGGAGCAGAAGGGAAAGTGGACCTCTGTGGTTCACAAGGCACGAACATGACACGACAAAAGCGTCTTTCTCACTATGTCTCTATCGTCCACAAAAAGTCAAAATCAAGATGCATCTATGCTCCAGTTGGTGTGCAGCGAAAGTGAAGGTTGTTCTCTTTGTGATATACGTAGGGATTGAACACATTTGGGTTGAAATAGAATCGGATTCGATATCACCTTTTACCACATTTTAATATAGGTTTTTGAATATAAGTACACAACGGATTTATCATATTTGGGTCGTTTATATACGGATATTTAATTTACTCAATTTAACTTAAAGTGCATATTAGTAAATTCAACATACATTTAGAATTTTACTATTATTATAAGCTCATGAATAATAACCAAAGTAAACTGATATCAAAGTACACTTCTCAAAATTTCTAATATCAAAGTGAATTTAATTATAAGATAATATTTAATAAAATAGTAGGCCAACATGAAAATTTGAAATAAGAATGTCAGGGCAACAAAAGTATTCATTTTGCTTTATTTATGTTTTTATAACGAAGAAATTTTACACAAGTAGAGATGAAAGTATGTGGTATATAACATAATAACAAGGATAGCTCATAAAAATAACATAGTTATCAATAATTTAGTTAATATAGGCCTAACATAAACTACTGCCACTCTAGACCCAGGTGAGGCCCAGCTTTCATACCTTCTGCATCTTCATCTGTTGCCGGATCCGCTACAGGGGGCATCGCCTATTGTCGAAGCAATCACGACGCAGCTGACATATCCGTACTATAAGTTCTAGTGGACATGACTGTCTAAAACCCTTTTTCATTTCCCATCCCTAGTATATGCTAGCAAAAGAAAAAAAAAAACAAACAAACATTCTCATGCAGCAAGGAAACGTATAGAGCTTATCATCCTACACCTTTTACTTTCGAATCTAGAGTTTAACCTATGATGCTTTGCTACTAATTCATCACAGTTTCCTGATTATTGCGCATTACCCTAAAAATGAAAATAAAACAAAGATCAGTAATAAATAACTAAGAGCAGTAGTAGTGCACCATAGGACACGCTCGCAACACCCGGTTTTAATTGGTTGCTCTTCAACAGTGCATGCTAGCAGTTAATTGGGTGGCTTTTTCATTCGTCTCTGAATAATATGATGCATCTTGAAGTAGCCTAGAAGTTGTGGCTCCACGTCTCGTCGACCGGCGGCAGCCACGCGCCGAGGTACTGCCCTGTAGTCAGGTCGGTGGCGCCGCTTGCCGTGCGGTTGGCAGCAGCTGATGCTGTGGCGCATAGTGGAAGCTGAAGCTCCTCCACCCGATGCTCGTCCAGAGTGAGACCAAAGTTGACCGCAGCCGCCGGCATGTGCAGGTCAAGATAGGGCGAGGGTTGTGGCATCATCATCGTCCTTGTTGGCTGCAGGAAAGGAGACAGCTCTGCCTCTTGGTGCAGGAAGAAGAGGGTATTGTTAGGGTTTTGTGCCGCCGCAACGACAGGTGGAGAGTTGGAGAATGGGAGGAACAATGGGGTGATATTATTGGTGTTGTGAAGATCATTGTTCCTGCTGCTGATTGTGGTGGTGACAGTGCTGTTGTTGTTTGCTGCTGCAAGAAGCCTTGCGCTCTCCTCTGCTAGGGCATCACAGAAGGCCCTGTGTCTGAGCAGGCTGTCCTTCCTGCACATGATAAGAGGAACGGGTTAGTTAAACAAATGATCAGAGGAAAGAGTCAGTGATTATATATGTTGATTAGTTGGTGTACATGCGTATATATGCTGATGTGCACATGCGTGAGTGCTCAATGCATGCAATCCATGTATGTAAAGTTTCATTTAACTTTGGTAACGAAAAGCTGCTTCCTATGATTAGCTAAGTTCTTTTGTCAGTTTCCTTTGTGATCACTCACGACTGAAAAGAAGCATGCAGATGCATGTGTGTGCGCGTGTAGGGTGTAACTAAATTCAATGGTAAAACCAGTAATGCACTCCTTCCACTCCAAACTATAAATTGTGTTGTTTTTTCTAGTTTGTACTATTCCCTTTTTAGATATGCATTATGCTAGAATAGATAGTAGTAAACAAAAAGGTTAAAACATCTTATAATTTGAAATGAAAGAAATAGATCCTTGTGAACTACTACTGTAGTAGCTGACCATGTGTGCTGCTTGAAACAGCCTAAACCAAACTACTATCTAATGTAGAAAGTGTGCAATACAATAAATGGAAATGTGAAAACGATCCTACGTACTGCATTATTTGCACTCTTTGCTACTACATACTTGCAGTGGTAGTACTAGTTCATAAAGTACTCCTCAATTGCTTCATACTCCTATGTACTGTAGCAGTGGTTCCATTTTGTAGGAAATGTCATGATGGCGAGACACATGGACTACGTACCATAAAAGTAGGTGCAGCAGGCTGCTGGGTTTTCATGATTTTTTTCACAAGAAATTGAAATTAGTACCATATATATGTGCTTAAATTTGGGGGCATGCCCGTTTTAGAATTGACCCATGCTGGTTTTAGTTTAATCTAAGAAAAAACTCTATCAGATGACCTTAAAATAGTACCACATTGGTTTTTAAATGGGCAAGACCACCCCTACTGCCTATAAAATATGGGATACATAACCGGTTGAGGTATCAAACTAAACAATCAATCTTTATATCTATTATCTTTTTCTTACCGGCCTTGTTATCTTTTCCATGTTCCAACCCCTTTGCTCTCCTACATGTTTTTGGACGGGATTTGTGGGCGTTCTAGCTAATCCTAGAGCTAGAAAACTTAACCCCCCTCGTTCCTCTTCCTGACAATCATGGATTATTCGGACGAAGAATGAATGTCTAATCGGCCTCACCGTTGGGCCCCTCCCACCTTTTGGCATTCATCCTTTTATTTTCTGATCGCCAGTTAAGATTAATCGACAGGCGGCAACCTGGATCGTGGCGTCCGCGTCCGGTTATATCCGGTGAGAGACCAGATATTAGCATATGGTTATTGTTAATTGATCATCTATCGTTTACAAATTAAAGCAGCAGCACGTCCACCATGGATGCACTGATCTTGGAACAAGCAGAAGAGTAGTCGTATACATTTACATACCTGGAGAAGAGGATGCCGCAGTCGCAGCGATACTCGTGTGCCTGGCGCGTGCCACAGCCCTTGACGTGTGCCTTCCAGTCCGACTGCACAGCGTAGCGCTTCCCGCAGTGGTCGCAGCGCCACCGCTTCTCCCCGTGCTTCCGGGAGAAGTGCTTATTGATGCCAGTCAAATCCCCAAGAGCTCTGATCGATGGATGGATGCACAAGAATCATTCATTCGATGCATGCACAACTACGTACTGCTTATGCATCATATAGAATTATAGATCCCTAGCTACCTCGCCGGGTGGTGGTACACGCACGTGGGCTCGGGGCAGACGTACACGCGCTTGCGTGGCGCCGCCGGCGCCTCACCGTTTCGCCGGAGCCTCCAGGGCAGTTTGTGGCCACGGCGGTGCAGCTGCAGGTTCTGGTCCCGCTGGAACCCCTTGTTGCAGATCTCGCACACGAACCGGTTCGTCGCCACCAGCGTGCGCGGGGACAGCGCGATCACCTCAGCGCTGGGGTCTTTAATTAATGAAATTAGTCAGCATCAGCAAACAATAAGCAGGATCGACCAGCACAGAATGTGAAAGATGCATGCACGTAGGTACCTGGGTTGCCGGGCTGGCTTCTCTTCCTCTTGGTCCCTGCAGCCACCTGGATGGGCTCCTCTGGCTGCTGCGGAGGAAGAGGTGGCGGCAGCGGCACCGGCGGTGCGAGGAAGAGAGGAGGGCTGAAAGCGTAGCCGCTGCTTGCCATATCCCCGCCATAGGGGTAGGGGTAGGAGCTGGATCCGGTGGCCTCGTGCTCGTGCTGAGAAGTCGTCATCATGATTTGTATCTATCGCCACTAACGCCTGCTAGCTGCTTCTCAGTTGCACACTACTGGCCGACCGGGCTAAGCAGCTATTGATCTCCTCTATCTTCTTCTTAGCGTCTATATATACTGATCTCTACTCCTCCCTAGCTAGAGAGACTATATGTCTTCTATGTGGTTAGCTGTCCAATTGTGATTATTTCAGAGAGGAGAGGAGGCCACTGATCGAGAGCAAGATCGGATGTTATTGTATTATTGCAGGAGAGGATCGGAAAAGGCGGTACCGTGTGCAGAGAGGCTTTGGCGCGTTGCCCTCTTCTTAATTAGGTGCAGTTGCTGCAGCCAGCCACCAGGCAACCAGAATAACAAGGCCACGTGTAGACATGCTGCAATCGAATGCACTCTCTCTGCAGGTCCCGTGTCGTCGTCCACGGCCAAAAAAGCCACGCCCATCCAGCGACCCAGCTCCCAGGCGCCGTGCCTCTTTTTCCCTTTTCGTTTCTGCATCTTTTTATCAATGGCAGCTAGCAAGCATATGCATCAACATTTGGTCTGTGTGCTACAACTTGAGCTATACACGACATGCATCATCAGTGGTGCACATCAGCAAATTATTGGTATCACAACGATCATTGAAGGGGCCATGGCCCCTATAGGTGAAAAAATTTATTCAAAACAAAGACGGTGAAGAAACTGTTGTACAAAAACCATATACATGCATTGGCAAAAGCAAGCAGCAGGAACCTGTAATTACCAAAAAATCTATTTGCAGCACTGACTCAGCCTTTCAAGTTTCATGACAAGCTAGATCAGAATGGTGTGTCAAAGGGCACTGCGGTTTTGACCTCATTCGTGAGGCTGCTACCTATTCTCTGATGGCGACTGTACGAAATTGAGGTGCAAATACTGAAATGGAAATTGTCTTCACACCTAGACTAGACAGCAGGACTACAATTCTCCCAAAAAAATCTATTTGCAGCACTGACTCAGCCTTTCAAGTTTCATGACAAGCTAGATCAGAATGGTGTGTCAAAGGGCACTGCGGTTTTGACCTCATTCGTGAGGCTGCTACCTATTCTCTGATGGCGACTGTACGAAATTGAGGTGCAAATACTGAAATGGAAATTGTCTTCACACCTAGACTAGACAGCAGGACTACAATTCTCCCAAAAAAATCTATTTGCAGCACTAACTCAGCCTTTCAAGTTTCATGACAAGCTAGATCAGAATGGTGTGTCAAATGGCACTGCGGTTTTGACCTCATTCTTGTGGCTGCAACCTATTCTCTGATGGCGACTGTACGAAATTGAGGTGCAAAACTGAAAAGGAAATTGTCTTCATACCTAGACTAGACAGCAGGACTACAATTCTCCCAAAAAAAAAAAACTATTTGCAGCACTAACTCAGCCTTTCAAGTTTCACGACAAGCTAAATCAGAATGGTGTGTCAAAAGGCACTGCGGTTTTGATTTTCTTCTGTTCATTCCATGCCAAAGCCGAAAGCGTGTGCAGTAACATATGTCAGCATAAACTATATTTGTTTCATTTCTATTTCACTTTGAATGTTCGAGCAGAATTTAGGTAGTCAGCCATACTTGGTCCTGTTGTGTTAGAATTAATCTTGTTGCTTACATGTTTGTGTAGTGTGTGTTAGTCAGTCTTGCAGGGAGCATTTGAATCATCTCAGCAAAAATACATTGGATATTATTGTCACTGCTTCTTACTTTTATCTTATCTGGATGGGAGCTCTGGTTCCGCCTGCACTGTAGTCAGAGAAGACCAATGAAATTGAAGAAAGGACTAGAGTGGAAAAAAAGTGGCCAAAGGGAGAAGGGAACACTGAGCATGCATTACATACAGGGGATCAAACTCAGTGCACCCTACAATGAAAGCTAAAGTCCCAACACAGAGCACAACCACTCATTGATTCGCTTCCGTCAGATTTTGATTTATTTTGTGCCCCTATCACCTGGGCTGTTAATTCAGAGTTTGTTTGCATGCATACACCTTGTGAGTTGTTGTGACTGATGTTCACAGACAACTTTCTGTTTACTTGCACGTATATACTATGCAGTGTATCTTGGTGAGTAGGTGTGTGTTTAGATAAGTCAGATCATCAGATGAGACCAGACATCCACTCTTCTTGTTTGTCTCTAGCTAGTTCTCTCTAAGGCCTCTCTTTTATCCGCAGGCTTCATCAGTCTTGAACAAAGTTTCTTTCTTCCATCTTTCTGAATCTCTGATGCTGTATGCTTTTTTAGCCTGCCCCCATGCATTTCTTTTGGTGCTTTGAGAGATGGTACAGGTTTATAATTCCTTGCTTGCTGCTTTGTGTGAGTCTCTCTCCTTTTCTTATTCCATCCATGCTTTTGGTCCAAAAAAGATGCAATGGTGTGCTAAACTAGCCCCACTGATGAGAATTTTGGGGGCCCTTTCTTTCCCTTAATTCCTCCCTTTGGCATTGTGGGCCCTCCTGCTGTTGGTTGGTTGGATCTTTGCATTAACCATGGATTCAAACATCGGCCGTAAGCCTGTAACTTGCATTAAGAAAAATATATTTTCTGTAACTGGCCAAACTGCGGTTCCAAAGCTTCCAGATTTCAAATTAATATCAGAATTTCAAATCTGAAGTATTGATGTAAAAAAAATGGAATCATAGTTATTGTTGGAGAGATGATCTGACATAAACTATTTTTGTTCTTCTCTAAACAAGGACCTAAAACTTGTATAATATAGAACATTGATAGTTGTTGTTTATTCTTCTTGGTCAATCTTGAATCGGTGTTCTAAGGTTTTCTAGTGTGCTCTAATATTGTCACATGATTACACACGTCCTATTCTTACTCATAAGCTCGTGTGTAAGTTCATGTCACAAAAGGGACATCAAATCAATTGGGATTGTTATATATAATTTATCACAAAATATGAAAACCATAGAGGATTTAGTCCTGGAGGGGCGAAGCCGTTAAACATCTGCTAATGGCACCACGACATCTTCAGACATCAACACTGGTAAAGAACTGACCCCCGGCACCAATTTCACGGTTACTCCCGGTATATTTTCAAACCGGGAGTAAAGCTCCTGGTTGGTGGCTTCAACTGGAAGTAAAATCCCTAGCCCAACTGCTCTGTAAAAAGCTGAGCACCTTTACTCACCGGAAGTAAACGTCTACATTTACTCCTGGTTGGAGGCATCAATTGGGAGTAAACTTACGTTGGAATAAATGTATACGTTTATTCCCGGTTAGAGCCACCAACTCGGAGTAAAGGTGCCCAACTTTTTAATTGGGTCTCTATGCATGCGCCCAGCTTTTTAATTGGGTCTCTATGCATACAATCTCCAACCTCTCATTAGCCATCTCCTTGCATGCTTGCTATTTTAATTGGCCACCGCCCATTCTCCTTGCATGCATACATTAACTTGCTACATTAATCACATCTCAAAGCACTATAAATCGGTCAAAGCAAAAAAAACGTGGGCAGTTAAGCAAAATGTTCAATGTATTTTTGGTTTTTTATTAACAAGAAACAATATTTATTAGTTACATTATGTTCAATATTTAAAAGAAAAATCAAATATTTTAGGTTACATCTTTTTCAGGTATGCAGTTAAGCAACAGCAAATATATTTTTAAAATAATTAAACTTAGTATGTAATTTACTACGCAAAAACCACAACTTCAACATTGAAATAAAAAGAAATATATAAAAGAAGAAAATGATGTTTGAAAGTGGCGGGAAGTAAAAATATATTTTCGCAGCCCGCCAAAAAAGCCTTTAGTCCCGGCTGGTAACACTGTCCGGGACTAAAGGTCCCTTTTATTCCCGCCAACCGGGAGTAGAGGTGTGACCTTTAGTCCAGATTGGTGTTACCAGCCGGGATTAAAGGATCTTTATTTCCAGTTGGTAACACCAACCGGGACTAAGGTCCTGATGCTCTGTATAACTCGCCACCCCTCGACCAGAGCAATTTGGAGACGCAGCGCACAATTGAGTGGCGATCCATGAAGGTTAGAGTTTTTTTATTTTCTAAGGAGATCCGGATTCTTTGGTGAACGGGGGAGCTCTTTCACTCAAGGAATTCTTCTAAATTATGGATGTTGTATTTTACCTATGGGATACATGTAATGTAATGGATTTATTATGATTCTTTTTAAACTTTTGTATGAAATGGTATTTTGGTATACACTTTTAGTTGTCACTTCCGTACATTGCTCGAAACGAAACATTATATGATCTATTCTTTGCAATGCAAAACGTGTATTAGAAAACATATTTTAAAACAAAAAAATAATTCAAAATTGAAATGAATTTAAAACTCAATAAAAGGGCATGACCTTTATTCCCGGTTCGTATTACCATCCGGAAATAAAAGGGGCACCGGAGCTATGGGCCTGGCACCCCCCTTATTCCCGGTTGATAATACGAACCTGGAATAAAGGTCCCCCTTTATTCCCGGTTCCCAACCCTTTATTCCCGAAAATTTACACCCGGTGGCACAACTAGAAGCAAAGGGGTGTTTGGAACTGAAAATAAAGGTTACTTCTGTACTAGTGACATGAGTTGGTGCTTATCATCATATGAAATGGAATTTCCACTTTCTTGACACTTCTTTCGGTCGAAATGCCAGAGGCATGAGCTGGATGGTGCAGCAGGTAAAGCTCAAACTCACTGCTCTCATAAAACAGGAGTCGTGCCACCATGACAACACCTTGTCTCCATGGCAGAGGATGGCCATATCTTCCTCATTCAGTAAATCACTCCAATTGTGCTCCTAGTCTACTCTCCTGCAGCACTCTATCCTCTTTTGTCCTCTGCATCTTTTCACTTAGGACCCGACTGCATGAAAAAAAAATGTAAATTCAACACCGCAATCAACAATCTTCGCTTCGGTACATGAGAAGAGTAGAAGACTAAAACTGGTTAAGTAGGCGAGTTGAAAATCAATACTCAACTTTTTTTATTAAGAAAAATAGTGCATATGCACAATCCGACAAATAAGACCTTGCCTATCACAAACTCCTTAGGAGCACGACAAACAGTTTTTCAAATTCATGGTCACTCGAGTTTTCTGACAAGTTTTTTCTGACACCAGACATTCCTGATCCATAACTGCTAGCAGCACTGGTACGTAGAACTTCAGTTATGGGCATAACCACCCTAGTCTATACTGTAGTAATGATTTAGCTATTATGTTTTTTCTTTATGTCATATCATAAGTATAAAATTGAAACCTTGATGAAAATAAACTAGCTAAATGAAGAAAGAAATGCCTTGTTTATTTTGGCGATCGAGTTTGTTTCCTGATGAGAAAACAAAGACCGTACATAGTGTGCTTTTTGTTTGGGTGGGCTGACGAGTTGGTCTATTGATGGTGTTGGCCGAGGCAGGTTAATTTTTTACATAGGTTGCTCGGGTTGTGGTGAGGAGCCCAAAAAATTACAAAAAGCCTACTGACTGATCCACAATCCATAAAAGGTTGAACACTTGGCGTCTGGGATTCTTTCACTTGAATTCAGGAAGAGGACCGCAGAACCGTGATGAAACAAAATCTGAAGAACTGACAGCATTTCTGTTGGTTCTCTTACTGCATAGTGTGTTGCATTAGCTTCAAAATAAGAATGTTTGGCAGACAAGGTTAAAGTTTGATTATACAGTCATGATTTAGCAGATAAATCTGATTATCTTTTTTTGAACAGCTCAATCCACTGTTAACAGATTAGCAAGTCATTTAACTGAGCAAAAGGATAATGGTGATATTTTGATATGACAATTGACTAGTCACTTTACATATAATCAGTTATCTTTATGTTTTAAAGTGCACGAGCTATATATAAATAAGAGCTATCTATAACAAGTAACAACTTTAAGACTGATAAGTGGTACAAGTAAGATGCCACAACAGAGGTAAACATAGAAAAAGAATACAGAAAACATTACCTTGTGATGGCATCCTCACTCAAGTAAGAGGAGAATTCGCTGGGGATGAAGCGATGACCATAGAAATAGTATCTGGGGCTCCGTTTAGGGGGATATCCATCTTCTTCTTCCTCTTCACTGATATAGAGGGCGCTCGACAGCAGCTTCTTGTTGTTCTTCATATCGACATCAATCATCCAGAAAACGCCACGGTCCTTGTCCTGGAGCAGGAAGCAGATGACATCTGCATCAACCAAGCTAACCAAAGGAAAACTTGGGTGTAGCCGTGGAAGGCCAGCAGCGCCAAGAAGACGGAAGAAGCGCTCTGCATCCATGGTTGTGTTGAGATCCATTGTCCAAGTGCCTTCACGGACGTCATCCAAAGTCCATCCTTTTATGGTGAAAGGACATTTGGTAACAA
>DXKC01013151.1:0-22027 GCA_031170775.1 Cymbopogon citratus
AGAGAAGGTTGCCATATATAGACAAGCATGCACAAGTACTAGCAGGAGATGTTGCAATAATAATAAATGAGAGAGACTAGCGCTAATTACAAGAATGTTTGGAGAAATCAAAGCAGGATATGTGCTATGTTTGGAGGAATTAAAGCAAGCCTAATTTCATTATTGTTACAGCGCGGTCAATGCTAGTATTGTATTATGCGCCCAATGTCTCTTTTGCTTGGGCACGTACAGTATAAAGCATCACAGTATATACCAGCTAGGATCACAGTATATACCAGCTAGGATCACAGCATATACTTTTTTTTTTGAGAAATCATCACAGTATATACTAGCTAGGATCACATTGGAGTTTCCACATGGATCACGCATATGGGCGAACTGAGTTCTATATTGTTACAGCTCAAAAGATACCAGCGGGTTCGGCTGATATTTTTTTTTTTTGGTTGAAGGTCGATGTCACCTAGACCTAGTAAATAATCTTAGCCAAGAAACATCACAGATGACAGGTCCTAACCGGTTTGCACTTTCAAGAAATGCTGAAATGCATATCGTCCTTATTATCTTCTTGTTGTTTTCTTCGAGAAATGATGAAAAGCCGAGCTCACGCCTTGCTTGGCATGTGTGGCTTGGTTCTGGAGACATATCGGGAAGTCGGTTTCGAGAAGCCTTTTGCTTTCCGTAACCCGTCTGCTGCTTAACACATATTAAAATGGATATGATACATTGGTCAGATAGTTTCATTTCCAATTGTACTTCAAAATCAAAGCTTCCAATTGTACTTCAAAATCAAAGCACCTTCATTTCCAAAGAAGTTATTGCAAGGAGATGATAATACTAAGTATTTCCATATGTTGGCAAATGGGAGACATAGAAAAAACAAAGATTACCCAACTTGAACAGGAAGAAGGAATTATTGTTGGGGATGTGAATTTGAAAGATTATGTTACAAATTACTACAAACGACTATTTGGACCGCATTTACAGAATTCTTTCTCACTGGATGAGACTTTGAGGAATGATATACCTCAAGTGTCGGCGGAGGAGAATGAAGTATTGGTGGCTCCATTTAGTGAGGAGGAGGTCAAATCGGCAATATTATTTGATATGGAACATAATAAGGCACCAGGTCCGGACGGTTTTCTTGCAGAATTTTACCAATTCTTTTGGGATGTGGTTAAGCAGGACTTGATGAGCCTATTTTATGAATTCTATATGGGAAGGTTGCCTATTCATAGTTTAAATTTTGGGGTAATTACACTACTGCCCAAGGTCACAGAAGCAACTAGAATACAACAGTACAGGCCAATTTGTCTCCTTAACGTGTCGTTCAAGGTTTTTACTAAGGTGTTAAATAATAGAATATTGAAACTGGCAGATAAGTTGATAAGACCTTCTCAAGATATATAGTGAAAGGTGTTGTAATACTATATAAAACAGTACATGAGTTGCATAGGAAGAAAAAGGATGGAGTGATCCTAAAGTTGGATTTTGAAAAGGCTTATGATAATCTTAAGTGGCCTTTTATACAATAAGTCCTCAGAATGAAAGTATTCTCACCAATTTGGTGTGAATGGATTTCAAAAGTCATGTCTAAAGGAAGTGTTGCAGTAAAGGTCAATGATAATTTGGGCCATTATTTCCAAACAAGAAAAGGGGTGCGCCAGGGGGACTCGTTATCTCCAATCTTGTTTAATATAGTGGTTGATATGTTAGCAATTCTCATTTCACGAGCTAAAGAAGCTGAACAAATTCATGGAGTTATCTCCAATCTTGTTTAATATAGTGGTTGATATGTTAGCAATTCTCATTTCACAAGCTAAAGAAGCTGAACAAATTCATGGAGTGGTCCCGCATTTGATTGATGAAGGACTCTCAGTCCTCCAATATGCGGATGACACTGTTATCTTTATGGACAATGATTTAGAGAGGGCCAAAAACATGAAGCTTTTGCTTTGTGCTTTTGAGCACTTATCAGGACTCAAAATCAATTTCCATAAAAGTGAATTGTTCTGTTATGGAGAAGCCAATGCCCACCAAGCGGAGTACATACAAATTTTTGGGTGTAATATAGGGTCATTCCCTTTTAGATATTTAGGAATTCCTATGCATCATCGTAAATTAATGAATAACGATTGGAAACATGTGCAAGAAAGATTTCAAAAGAGACTGAGTGGTTGAAAAAGTAAGATCCTCTCGGTCGGAGGAAGGCTTGTTCTAATCAACTTGGTTTGAGTAGTCTTCCTATATATATGATGTCTTTCTTCTAGATACGTAGAGGAGTATTGAAAAAATTGGATTATTTCAGATCTCGGTTTTTCTGGCAATGTGATGAACATAAGAAGAAATATAGATTGACAAAATGGGACGTAGTATGTACACCAAAAGACCAAGGAGGATTGGGAGTCCTAAATTTGGGTTTGCATAATAGGTGCCTACTAAGCAAGTGGATTTTCAAAATGATAAATGGGGATGGGTTTTGGCAACAGTTGCTTAAAAATAAATATTTAAGAGGCAAAACACTGACTCAGGTTCAACACATGCCCGGGGACTCTCAGTTTTGGGCTAGCCTTATGAAGGTCAAGAATGAGTTCTTGTCTATGGGTAAGTTTGATCTAGGTGACGGATCTCAAGTGCGTTTTTGGGAGGATTCGTGGATAACGCAACGCCCTCTAAAAATAATTTTTCCGACACTATATAATATTGTGAGAAAGAGAAGTGCTTCTGTTAGGTCAGTACTGTCTACGATACCGTTAAATGTAGCATTCAGGAGGTCTTTGATGGGAGTTAATTTACAGGCATGGCATAAGATTGTCGCCATGATTGTAGATGTGCACTTAATTAACCAAAGAGATCGATTTGTGTGGGGCTACATCACAACGGGTTGTTTTCAGTTAACTCCATGTATAGAGCATTGTTACACATACAGGCGGTTCCGTACAATACTTTAATTTGAAAGCTTAAATTACCCCTCAAGATTAAAGTTTTTATGTTGTACCTGTACAAGGGAGTAATCTTAGCTAAGGATAATTTAGCTCGGAGACAGTGGCAAGGAGATAAGAAGTATTGTTTTTGTGCTTCTAGTGAGACTATACAACATTTACTCTTTGACTGTCATTATGCTAAATTTATATGAAGAATCATTCATATTTCATTTAACTTAAAACCTTCAACTAGTGCACACAATTTATTTACAGGTTGGTTGGTAGGGTTAAACAGAAAAATAAAATCTCAAATCCTTGTGGGTGCAAGTGCAATTTGTTGGGTACTTTGGTTAACACACAATGATGTTGTGTTTGACAAGACTGCAGCACCGTTTTATTTGCAGGTTATCTTTAAGGGGACGTATTGGATTAGGTATTGGTCCTTACTTCAGAAGGAGGAGGATCGTCAATTCATGAAGGCGGGCTGTAGGACTATTGAGATAGTCGCGATGGAGGTGTTTGCAAGACATGGCGGGAGTTTTAGCAATAGAGTTGCTTTCTAATCCTTTTGAGAAACTTTTTTTTTGTCTTGATGGCTCAAAACTTTGTTTTTGAGATTTCTTGAATTGTTTTGCTGGTTTTGTTGTACTATTGAATAGCCACATGCATTAGTCGATGCAGAAGCTGGAATATTAATATATTCCCTTTCCAAAAAAAAATCTGTTATGTATCATGGTAAACAGATAAAATCAGAGCACCCTTCAGTGTGAATCCGTGTCCTTACATGTTCAGAAGCTAGAGCCCAAGCCCCCGAGCCCAGTCAACACTGAAGGACAACTGCAAACGACGGATAGATTCAGCATTTGATTGCCCGGGGTGACAGCTGCCAAGGCGCTGCAAACCATATTCGAAGAAGCAAGAAATAGCTGAGGCAGCACACCTTGGCGAGGCAGAACTCGTCGTCCAGGACGACGACCTTGCCGGCTGTTGACACGGGCACACCGGTGGGAAGGATGACTCCGTTGCGCGAACTGACGCAACGGCGAGCCCCAAGGTTTACAATACCGGCAAGAAAAAATTTTCGGTCCCTGGCAATAAATACGAAATTTCAGAAATATCGGGTCAAATTTAAATAAATTCAAATTATTTTTTAAAAAAATTGGCGTCATTTCAGTAGAAAAACTCACTAGTCTATCATCCATCACAAATTTATATAACATCGATGAAGTAATACAGAAGTAGAGCCGCGGTAATTCAATGGGCAACAGTAATACTGGTATGATTTCGGTCCGTAGCGAAAAATACGAAATTTCGGCGATATTTCACCGAAATTTTAATCCTTGGCGAGCCTTGGCCGCCGGGTCGGAAGGGGTTGTCCAGTGGCGAGGGGAGGCAGCCGTCAGCACGGGGAGCGCTCGGACTGTGTGCGCCACACACTGCAGAGACATCACGTCCACCATCGAAAGGGGATGCACGGTGTGGTGCTTAAACACAAGGCCTTGCGTTGGTTGTACTGGTTTTCAGTCGATAAAGATACCTGGACTTTGGAGCATTGGCATGGTAAACAGTAGTGCAGTGCCATTCTCCATCTCAGTTTGGAACCATTTGGATCATAATGAGATGTTATGGAGGGTTTAATCTCTACTTAGTTGTTTTAAGGTGGGTTACACCAAAATATAAAGTTTCTACCATCTCTTGGTTAACCCTTTTAGTGAAACGAGGACGGAAGTGTAAAGTTAGATGGTAGCTAGATAAGACACATCTCTGCTAGACTAGATACACAACTGCTAACTGCGACTGACGAAGATAGTAATTTGAGCAACTATATCTAGTTGCAACTGCGCTAATCCAATCCAATCACGACCTCATAACTATATCTAGTCACAACTTCTAACTATTTGAGGTCCTTATAAATGATTGGATCATTATTATTTAAATGGCCTCACACATCCTTGCACTGCTAATACAATAGATAGTAATTTGAGCAACTAATCTAGTCGCAGTCGTGCGCCGTCATAGTTCCCCATTTTAAATGATCACCTGACATCCTGCTATCTGCTTTCTTGTTTAGATTGCCTCCAAATTTCAAGTTTTTTTTTGCTCTCTCTCCATCTACATTTTTTTAGAAAAGGAATCTTCTGTGATCAGCCATTGAATATTGAGCAGATAATCTAGACATTTTTTTTAGAAAAGGAATCTTCTAAAAAAAATGTCTAGATTGTCTGCTCAGTTATTCAATGGCTGGTCACACTAGCTATTCTATAGAAGCTGATTTCGTGGGATTTGGTTGTACATGACTTAAAAAAAACAAAGATAATCTTCGCATAACTGTAGGAGGAAGAGCGAATTGGTGATTGATTATACTGAGCCTATCGGGTGGTATATATAGAGATTATATGACTTAAGGTTCCAATGATCAAACAGAATTGTTGTCCCAACAAACTCACTTATGGATGGACCCAGGGCCATATGTAGGCTATAAGTTTGAAGCCATTTTAAACCAGGCTTTGCCCAACTAGGAGGTTATCATTGGGCATATCATAACACTATTTCCACTTCATAGGGATTGCATGAAAAAGTTTGAGTGATGAGGCCATTTTGTGAACCAGTGCTGATCGTCGTTAGTAAACCCTGAGAATGGGCTTGTGAAGAAATGGAGGGTGTATTAGCAAATACACTGCAATACATCTCTCAAACATTAGGATATGAAATCAATGACCTGCACTTGATCTCCGAGTGGGCGGTAGGATGGACTCAATTTTTATCCACACAGGGTTTGCTATAATGAACTAATCTACATTAGTATGGTTTGTACTGAACCAATTTGTTTTATATGGGCTTGCAATGAATTAACTGACATAATGTTCTTGTGAGTTATAACTATGTAATGATGGATTGTATATATTCTTGTGAGTTGGACTTGTAATGTTAGTCTATATAATGCTCTTGTGTTTGTGGATGCATATATGTTAGTCTATATATGTGGTGGTCAGATTTTAATTATATATGCATATATGTATAAATGTTGTGGTGAGATTTGATTTATATATTTGATTTTCTTGTGGGAAAAATATATTGTACATGTGTTCAGTCAAGACAATATAAGGGCGGCCGGTGTGTGTAGGTACCTACAAATCTATATTCTATAACTCTTATAAGAACAAACCCTACTAAGCAATTCTCTTGACATGCAAAATGTCCACCTCATCAGCCCACTATCACTGGCAATTAAAGTTCACTAGCACAAAGAATAATGATATCCATATCAGCGAGGCACGTCATCCACTAACATACATTTAGTTGTTCACATCAGCATGACACCCTATCCACTAACATTAGTTTAAAATAGCTGATCTCTTTCAAAGAATTATATGGGTAGTTAGATTCCATTTCAAATCAATTTAAACCGTCGTCGCGAATATGCAGTTCTGTATATTTCTCGGTCACTTACATGGCCTCATGCCTCACACCATACATATCTTCTGTTTCTGTTTGCCGGCCGGTAGCTGTTCACGTACTGTTGGTAGAAGTTACATTTACATCGCGTTGGCACCCATCCCGTATTTATATGGCGGATCCGCGGTCAGATAGCAGTGTAGTTATCATGCATCAGCTTGGCTTTTTTGATCGGACCAGCATGTGCTTGTTACAAATTTAAGTCATTCTAAGAATGAATTTTAGAGAGTAACGCATCTCAAGTTGGAAGCATTTAATATCATAAATATTTGTATTTCTCTCTATAATTTTGGTCTAACAAGAGATGATTTGACTTTCTAAAATTCTAAAGCGTTACATCCATCCACCATATATAAGGTACCCAATCATTTAAAATCTGTCATAAATTATTATAAGTGATTCAAGCAAAAATAACTCCAGAAGTCAATTTAAAAAGACAAAGTTTCAGGATGTGCAGAGCCAAATTCCATTTGCACGATCGTTCTTTGGCTTCGTGTCCAACGAACAATCTGACAGGTGTGTCCCGTAGCTTCACTTTCAAATTCCCAAGACTAGGTCTTCCACTGTTAAACCCATGAAGTTTGCTTGAGTAACCAAATATCATTCGAAGGAGTTTGAATCATTTGTATCCTTTTTTGAAGATCAATAGGGCCTTTCAAGCACAACTTAACATAAAAGTTTTATACTCTTAATCACATTATTTGGAAAGATCATTTATGAACCTCACATCCCTGTGCTATCTGCTTTCTTGACCATCCATCGCAGTCGCGCCATTGCAGCGTTGGCAGTTTGTACTGATTAATTAAGATCGGTGTGCCTTCTTCTGACCAGCGTCTTCTTTATAAAGGCGTATCATGCAGTAGGCTAGTAGCTCACCCGTCTCAGATCCGACTCCTCCCGTTCTGCTTCACGTACGTCTGGTGAGGCTACCACTCTCTTGCATTCTAAACTAGCTGCTGACATATATTTTAGAAAACATTTTAAACAAAAATCCATGCACTTGTTTTTTTTTGTTTGTTTGGATACCCCTCTCTCTCTCTTGCAGCAGTGCTCTACCTCTTATTACCACGCCGCTTTGGTTCTGTGCAGGTTCTCAGTATGTATAACAGCATGGACATGATAAATAGTAGTGCAGTGTCGTCGTCATCCTCCATTGCACTTGTCATTGTCACTGGTACAGAACCGGGATTTCTTTCCGGTTCCAAACCCCCTCCACTCCCGGTTGTGCAATCGGAAGTAAACATTCGGGAATAAAGGGTTGAAAACTGGGAATCAACCGGGAATAAAGGTCGCGCCCTTTTATTTAGTTTTAAATTCATTTCAGTTCTGAATTTATTTTTAGTTTTAAAATATGTTTTCTAATACACGTTTCGCGCTGCAAATTAATGGATTTACGGAAGTGAATCAACTAAAGTATATACTAAAGCACCACATGTATATACAAAGTGCATTGGAGTATCAAAAATGACTATACAAACTTTGAAAATTTAATTAAAAAAATGTATTTATCATGACTCTTCTACTTCTCCGGGGATACATTTTTCTTCGGGATTGAAGTAGAACTCGCCGTTGGGATCCATGCCCATTAAGGAATCCGGCTATAGTCTCCTGTATTGCTTTGATGTGGTGGATTTCTAAGATTTTTTCCTGCAAATAACTAGTCTACAATTTATGATAAAGAAAAAAATATTAGTACATATATAAAGAAAAATGATAAAATAAGGAAATAATATTGGTATGTATATACACATGCCTTTTCTCTTTCTTATCTTTCTCTCTCTAGAAGACTTCTTTTTGAGCTCAACATGACGAACTCGCAAACATAGTATCTATATAGATTCGTTCCGATTGGTTGCTATTCGCACCACTTTATGAGAAAAGATTTGTTATCAGATACATTGATACGACGAAACATAGATAAATAGAAATAATATTTGAATGTTTGACCATAGCGAATGATTACCTTATATGGGACTATATCGAATGGTGATTCACGATCTTTTATTCCGTGTTTCTGAATGACTTGTTGCCAAACACTACCCAATAAAATAAACAAAATTTGAAGCGTTAATTTGCCATGCATAGAGAATAATATAGTTGTGTCAGAGACACTGCAATTACCTCTACATAATATCTATCATATCTTGGTACTCTTTTTATTCTTTTCTCATTGAGTCAAAGATGCCAATCCGAGCATCCTTCAGATTGACGTCGAACAATATCCAGTGATCGCTGCATATGTACACATAACGATCATTAAGTAACTTTTGGTATGGTAAACATAGATATATTATATAATATATGAAGGAAAATTAAAGAGCACCTGAAGTTACATGGGAAGAGTATAAAATCCTTTTTTGTGTAGTTTCTCGAAGAACTTCTTGATGTTGCGGGTCGCCTCTGCTTGCCATTTTGGTTGGGGCATCTTGGGGTCTTTGTATACGATATGTGGATCAATAAAACTAATATTAGTACACCCTGTCCTTCTCATCAACCCCATCTCATAGAGACAATAGCAGCTAATGAAAGTTTTGTTGAGCGAGTCCAGGTGGCATAGTTGGTGTAACTCAGAGAAATCCATGTACATAACGTCATTGCAAGCGACCAATGCTTGTCTCTAATTCTGATACAAAGAGCCATCTCATCCCGTTTACAAGCTTCGAGGTACCATTTGTTTAGCAAGTACATTTGCGTCCCGAGTTCATTGAGTTTCTTAGGATTCCATAGACTCTTGCCATGCTCATATTTCCTCCAAGTATCAACTACCAACGCAGTTAGGTATAGCAATTCGGCAATGTCAACGCCCTGAGTGATAGCATAAAAGTTACAGAGTTCCTGCAAGTCGACTTCTTTATCAGTAGGTATTTTCATATGCCCCAGGTGCTTTATATTTGAACCATATTCATCATGAATAACTAGTGGGGGACTGATTGCAATTCTTGTTCTCCGAGTTGTGGAACACCCTTTTTGGCTTTAACCATTTTCTCAAGCTCCTTGCTTAGAGTGCGGTCATAGTCTGATGGTGGTGAGGTGGGCTTACGAGATTCCTGCTCTTTTTGCTTATTATACAGCATCGTCCTAAGTTTATGTGGTTCTATTTACCAAGGTTGCTCATCTTTCTTCTTCCCCATGCCCACCTTTGAAAAGAATAGTTCATTCGTTCTCTTCACCGAAGCATCTAATTCCTCTTTAGTCATTTCACTAGGCAATTTTTTGGGAGCAGGCCTTGCTTTTTCGGGGGCTTTCTGCTTTCTCGTTGGCGGCGGGACAGATGATTTTGCTGTGGGAAGAGCCTTTCTCTTCAAGTTTGCACCTGACTGCTTGGGAGGAGGCGGGGCAGTTGCCTGAGCTGCGGGAGGAGCAGATTGACTTGACGGCGGTGGTGGTGGCGGAGGAGACCGCCTTAGAGATGCTGGGGATGCTGCCGTGTCTTCTTCTACATAACCGCCTTCTGCTTTGCAGGTTACTTTCACGTAAGTTTCACTCAGAACCTACCTTCTGCTGTTGATTCTGCTTTGCGGGTGCCTGGGCGACCTCCTCTCTTCCTTTTTTGTGTAGGTCGAAACACAAGATTGGGATGGCTGATGCTACCCCGACCAAGAGGTTGAAGTTGGACGCCATCCTAAAACCGTCGGCCGGAGCTCCAGGTGGGATCAAGAGATCGTTTCTTCCTTAGGAGGCGAGGTGGCTGTTCCTGGAGCAGGATGCTATCACTCGAGGAAAACTAACGAGCCCCGTCTCCGCTGCAGGGTCCGGCGGGCCACGGGTCCAGGAGAAGGGTGGTGACGAGATGCAAACGCTTGTGGCCACCACCCAGGAGACGGCCCTCATGTTCGGCGTGGTGTCTGGGACTGGGGAAACTGCCCGGCCCTTGACACTCGAGGCCCCGTCGGCCGCGCTCGAGGAGGGAGCACCCGAGCGCTTTGCTTCTAGTTCGAAAAAGGCCCCCATCGACCTCAAGGGCAAGGAGGCCCTGAGTGAGGGGGACAAGATGCCGGGTGCATGAAGGCCATGGCCCGAGAGACTCCAGAAGGTGGAGGCTCGACGCACGCAAGACAAGAAGCAGGAGCAGGAGGCCCTGCAGAAGGTGGAGGAAGAGCGGTTGTCGAAGCAGCCGGAGGAGGATGAGCCGTGGGAGTGGTCGGAAGGAAAGGAGCTGGCCACAAGCCAGTTGGTGTTGCTGTCGCCTCAGTAGCCACAGGAGCCGCCGTCGCAACAACAACAACAGGTGCGTCTTGGCCTGTTACCAGCCAAGTGGAAGGCCGAGATCACCCTCAACGAACTTCTGGCGGAGGAGGAGGCGAGGCAGAAGATGCTAAAGGCTACATCCTTGCTGCAGGCGCAGCTCAAGGGGGACCGCTAACTCCCGGCCGGTCAGAGGACGTCGAGATGGTGGACATGCCGCTGCAGGGTGTCGTGGCGGAGGAGTTGGCGGGCGGGCAGACGACGGCCTAGAGCGCCCAGCCATAGTCGCCGATGAAGCGATCGGAGGAGCAGGAGGTTGCAGCTGCCTCCAACCTTCAGCCGCAGATGGAAGATGCGGCCGTTGAGAGCTCCTGCCGATGCGACGGGAAGGAGGAGGCCCTCGGGTCCGGTGAGACGGCCACCGACTACGAGGGCCCCTTCTTGAGGAGTCATTCCGAGCCCCCTCCGGAGCCCGCAGCCATCACGGCCTCCATGGTGAAGCCAAGCACGGAGGACCTGATGAGTCGGCTCGGCATCAGGGATGATGTGGAGAAGAGCATCAAATCTCTGGTGCTGGCCCGAGTTGATTCGCACAACTGGGGTCCGGAGCGGGTCGAGCTTCGGGATCCCAGCATCCTTCTGCACCTCGCTTCGTGGTGGATGGCTCGGCCGAGAGGTCGGACTGGTTGGACGTCGAAGAGAGCCGCGCATGGCTGCAGTACGTCCTGGAGTGCACTGCCAAGATCATCGGTGGGCCTCTCGACCGAAGTCTCGGGGTGAGCTTTCTCCTAGGGCGCTTCTGGTTTTGAATCCTTTGACTAAGACTTCGTCTGGCTTGCTTGGTTCTTATTTTTCAGACCATTAGGAAGCGCTCGAGCTCGAAGTCCTACTTCCTCCAGGCAACACGTGGTGCCCGGGAGGAGGTGGAGCACCAGCTCGAGGCTGGGCGGGCTGCTCAGGCCAAGGTGGCCTCGCTCAAGGAGGCCAAGAAGGCTAAGGAGGACACCGCCAAGGCTAGGGCAGACACCGAGGACGCTCAGCAGGAGGCCACCCGGGCAAGGGAGGAAGCCCAGAAGGAGGTGAGCCACGTCAAGAAGTATGCCATCCTTCTGAAGGAGCGACTTTTCAGCATTAATACCGAGGTTGTGCAGGCTAAGGCGGAGCTGAAGAGGGCCCAGGACGAGGCCGAGAAGGCTAAGGACGAGAGCGCCAAAGCTTGGGATGGGGAGAAGAAGGCCCTCGAGCGGGTGACCGTGCTCGCGAGTGAGGCTCAAGACGTTTCATGTATCGAGGCCCTCCAGACCGAGATCACCCAAGCTCGCAACGCTCGGGATGCCTAGTCAGCCTTGGCGAGTCTGGAGAAGAAGCGGGTCGATGACTTGGCCAAGGAGGTCTAGCAGCTGAAAGCGGATCTTATCCAGAAGGATCTGTCTGTTCAAGCCGCTGGCCAAGCTATAGAGACCCTCCAAGTGGAGAAGATGGAGGCGAGGAATGCTCTCAGGGAGGCCCAGAGGGAGCGGAACGACACCCAGAAGGAGCGTGATACCACCCAGAGTGGTCTTGAAACTCTCAGGATCAGCCACACCAGTAAGTATTATTACCGGCTATTGTTTTTTGTTCGAGCTAGTAGTTGTTGTCTATAACGTTTACTTGGTTCGCCAGGCCTCAAGACCGAGCTCCACTCCTCCAAGCAGATTATTGAGATGCTACAATCTGACCTTAAGGCCGAGCAGAGGGCGTCCGACAAGCTTCGTGCAGCAGTCCATGATCTCTACGACACCTGGAATGTCGTGCCTGTTGCGGAGGTTGACGACCCCAACGCTGTGCCCGTCACCCGGCTACACCACCTCGACGCCGTCATCAAGGACCGTGTGAGGGGATCACTCCACCATGGTGTGAAGCGACGATGGCGATCGTCTGCTCTGGCTTCACCTATCCCATGGATGCCGTCGGGACGGGGTTCGTCACAGACGAAGACTTGTCCTACGACAAGAATGTGGCACGGGTGGAGCGCTTGATTGCGGAGGCCGAGGAGCCGGGAGAGAGGCTAGCCCAGGCCCTCGAGCATGAGGTCCTTCTAGGAGAAGGCGCGGGAGCCCAAGGCGACGATGGCGGTGGCGACGGTGGCCATGATGGTGGTGATGGCGACGCTGCTTGAGGCCTATGAGCCAAATCTGGGTGTGAGGGCCCACGTAAAAACTTAGTATTTTGTGGTACTGGTACCATGGCCTTGGTGGCCAAAAACTTAAGCATGTCTTATGCAATAGTTGGTTTTACCCTCGAGTTGTCTGACTCTTTCCTTTTGCCAATCGATTTTGCCAATTCGACTAAGTTTTCGACATGGGCTCTCATTTCTCAAGGGGGAGCGAGTGGGGGTTCCGTAGCGCAGAGGCATAGGAGAGCCCCCGGCTCGACATCGCGTGGCCCTTAGGAAGTTCGAGGCATTTTCTACTTAGCATTATTGGCGTGTTCGAGGCATAGGTTGAGATAGACGTGTCGAGTTTGGAAAAAACGTTGGTTTTTTCGGGGACTTGGGGGGTCCCCCCGTCAGCCCCCGAGGGAGGCTTGACTCTAAGAAAATAGAGTCATGGTTACCTTTAAGCATACAAATGATATATACTTTGAAATGAAAAGTACTTTCATTCATTTATGATGCGAAATATGTACAGATTGCAAGAAAGTACAAGGCCGCGAGGCCCTAGGGGTAAAAGTGACATAGCTGTTCAATGTTCCATGCGTTGGTGAAGGTTTCACCCTTGCTGTTCGAGAGCTTGTAAGTTCCAGGCTTGAGCACCTCAGCTATAGTGTATGGCCCTTCCCATGGGGGAGTTAGCTTATGGCACCCTTTCTTGCTCTGCCATCGATGGAGTACGGGATCATCGACTTGCAGGTCCCTCCTGCGCACGTGTTTGTCGTGGTAGCATCGAAGCTACTGCTGATATCGCGTGGACTTGAGGAGGGCCATGTCCAGCATCTCTTCGAGCTGATCCTTGGTGTTCGTGTGGGCCACTTCATTTGTCTGCTCGTTGTAGGCCTTGAGTCGGGGGGACCCGTACTCAAGGTCGGTTGGGAGGATGGCTTCCACCCCGTAGGCTAGAAAGAAAGGGGTGAACCCCATGGCTCGACTTGGTGTTGTCCTTAAGCTCCATAGGACCGAGGATAGCTCCAGGGCCCACTTCTTTCCGTACTTCTTCAATCGGTTGTAGATTCTTGGCTTGAGGCCCTGCAAGATCATGCCATTGGCACGCTTGACTTGGCCGTTGGTTCAAGAGTGAGCAACTACAGACCAGTTCACATGGATGTGGTGATGGTCGCAGAAGTCTATGAACTTCTTGCTGGTGAACTGCGTGCTATTGTCGGTGATGATGACGTTCGAGACCCCGAAGCGGTGGATGATGTCGGTGAAGAACTCGACCGCTCGCTCAGAGCGGATGTTGCCGATGGGTTTAGCCTCGATCCACTTGGTGAACTTGTCGACAGCCACGAGTAGGTGCGTGTATCCCCTGGTTGTCCTCTTGAGGGGCCCCACGAGATCAAGCCCCCAGACCGCGAAGGGCCAGGTGATGGGGATCATCTATAGGGCGTGCGCCGGGAGGTGTGTTTGCTTGGCGTAGAATTGGCACCCCTCGCATGAATGGACCATGTTGATGGCGTCAGCGACAGCGGTCGGCCAGTAGAAGCCCTACTTGAAGGCGTTGCCGATGAGGGTCCTTGGCGCTGCGTGGTGGCCGCAAGCCCCCGAATGCACGTCCTTGAGGAGCTTTTTGCCTTCGTCGATGGTGATGCAGCGCTGCAGGACCCCAGACGGGCTCTGCCAGTACAGCTCTTTGTCATCGCCGAGGATGAAGTAGGATTTGGCCCGCCAAGCGAGCCGGCGAGCCTCTGTTCGATCTTCGGGCTGCTCCCTTCGGATAAGGAAATTGAGGAGAGGGACCCGCCAGTCGGGTGCTGTGCATGGCAAGTGGGGCGATATTTCAATTTCCATGACCTCTGCCCCGTTCAAGGGGGCCTTAGTCGAGGCAGTCGGGTCGAGCGTTGGAGGAGTGGTGTCAGCCCCCGTGTCCAGCTTGACGAAGGGCTCGAAGAGGTCCCTCAAGAAGACGTCCGACGGGACGGTCCCTCAAGTGGATGCGATCTTGGCCAGCTCGTCCGCAGCTTCATTGTACATCGAGCGATGTGGTTGAGCTCGAGCCCATGAAACTTGTCCTCCAACTTGCGTACCTTGTTATAGTAGGCCTCCATCTTAGAGTCATGGCAGCTTGAGGCCTTCATTACCTGGTCGATGACGAGTTGTGAATCACCCCAAATGTCGAGGCGTCGAACCCCAGTTCGAGGGCGATACGCATGCCGTTGACGAGTGCCTCATACTCTGCGATGTTGTTGGAGGTGGCGAAGTGGATGCGAATGACATAGCGCTTGTGAACTCTGAGTGGTGAGATGAAGAGCAAGCCGGCACCTGCTCCCGTCTTCATGAGTGACCCATCAAAGTATATGGTCCATAGCTCGGCTTGGATCTGTACTGGTGGCAGCTGGGTGTCAGTCCACTTAGCGACAAAGTCAGCCAGCACCTGAGACTTGATGGCCTTGCGTGGCGCGTAGGTGATGGTCTCGCCCATGAGCTCGACCGACTACTTCGTAATTCTGCCATCGGCCTCTCGGTTTTGGATGATCTCTCCCAAGGGCAAGGATGACACAACGGTGACCGGGTGGCTGAGGAAATAGTGCTGCAGCTTGCGACGCGTAAGGATGATGGCATAGAGCAGCTTCTGGATGTGCGGGTAGCGGACCTTGGCTTCCGAGAGTACCTCACTGATGAAGTAAACCAGCCGCTGGACGGGCAATGCATGCCCTACCTCCTGCCTCTCGACCACTATGGCCGCGCTGACCACCTGGGTGGTTGCGGTGACATAGAGGAGGAGTGGTTTGGCTGGCTCTGTTTCTGCCATTGGTCGAGAGGGTACTAAGATCGGAGGTGAGGTTAGAATGTGTTTGAGCTTCTCGAGGGACTCCTCGGCTTCAAGGGTCCAAACAAAATGCTCTGACTTCTTCAAGAGGTGGTACAGGGGCAAAGCTTTTTCAGCTAGCCTTGCGATGAAGCGGCTGAGGGCTGCGAGGCAGCCTGTGAGCTTCTGTACACCCTTGATGTCTCGAATTGGCCCCATCTGTGTCACGGCCAAGACTTTTTCAGGGTTGGCCTCGATACCACGCTGTGAGACAATGTATCCTAAGAGCATGCCTTGAGGCACACCAAAGACATATTTCTCAGGGTTCAGGTTAATGTTCTTGGCCTAGAGGCACCCAAACACGATCTTAAGGTCAGCGATGAGGTTGTCGACTTTTTTGGATTTGACCACAATGTCGTCGACGTATGCCTTGACCGTGTTGCCTATGTGCTCACTAAAAATGTGAAGCATACACCGCTGGTATGTTTCCTCGGCGTTTCGAAGGCTGAAGGGCATAGTGACATAGCAGTACATGCCAAAGGATGTGATAAAGGATGTCACGAGCTGGTCGGACTCCTTCATCTTGATTTGGTGGTAACCGGAGTAAGCATCGAGAAAGGAAAGAGTTTCACATCCCGCGGTGGAATCAACAATTTGATCAATGCGTGGTAAATGAAATGGAACTTTAGGACATGCTTTATTTAAACTAGTGTAATCAACACACATCCGCATTTTTCCATTCTTTTTCTTAACTAAAACAGGATTAGCTAACCACTCGGGATCATGAACCTCCTTGATGAATCCGGCCTTCTCGAGCTTCTTGATCTCCTCTCCGATGATCTTGCGCTTCTCCTCGTCGAAGCAGCACAAGCATTGCTTCATCGGCCGAGACCCAGGCCGAATCTCCAAGGCGTGCTCGGCGACATCCCTCGGTATGCCAGGCATGTCCGAGGGACTCCACGCAAACATGTTGGCGTTTGCACGGAGAAAGTCGACGAGCACTACTTCCTATTTGCTGTCGAGGGTGGAGCTGATCGTTAGCTCCCTCCTGTCGGAGCTTCTCGGGTCGAGGGGGATCTTCTTGGTGTCCTCAGCAGGCTCGAAGCTACCGGCATGGCGTTTAGCATCGGGGATATCGGCGGAGAGACTGTCAAGCATGGCCGCGATCATAGTAGCGTCATCGACGGCCGCCCCATGCTCAACACACTCGACGTCGCAGTCATAGGCATGCTCGAAGGAGGGGCCAACGATGATGATACCCTTGGGGTCCGACATCTTGAGATTGAGGTAGGTGTAGTTTAGGATTGCCATGAACTGCGCGTATCCCGGATGGCCGATAATGGTGTGGTAGGAGCCGTGGAACGCCACCACCTCAAAAGTGAAGGTTTCCTTCCTGAAGTTGGCCGGCATGCCGAAGTAAACATGGAGGTCGGTGCGGCCGACCGGTAGGGCCTTCTTGCCTGGCACTATCCCCTGGAAACCTCCGACACTGGGTTGCAGCTGTGATCTCTTGATCCCTAAGAGGTCGAGGGTTTCGAGGTAGATGATGTTGAGGCTGATGCCTCCGTCTATGAGCACCTTTGAGAGGCGGGTGTTGATGATGACAGGGTCGATGACGAGCGGGTAGGCCTCTCAATGCTCCCTCTTGCGCTGTCGAGGCGTGAGGTTGGTCGAGGGGCCCCCGTAGATCATGTAGCAGTCGTGGACATGGGGAAACTCTTCTTCCTCTTGCTTCTCAGCTTTGTTGCTGCCCCCGCTGCCCTTATGGCCACCTTGCTCCTTCTTTTTGCCCTCCTTTCTAACATCGGGGCGCTCGATGTGGCTCCGTAGCATGCGGTAGTCTTTGAGCTTGTGATTGGCGCCTCCCTTGTGGTAAGGGCTGGGCTCCTCAAGCATCTTGTCGAAGATGGCTCCCTCAGGTGGGCCTCGAGGTTTTTGCACTCGGCCGCAGCGACAAGGTCATCGTCCATGGCCTCGTGCTTGCCTCGTTGGCCCTTCTTCTTGTTCTTGTTCTTGCTGTTCTTCTTGGCCCCCTGGTGCGAGGTCTCGGCCTCATCACCAGGGTTCTTGTTCTGGTTCCCTCCGAAGAAGGCTCCCACCACCTCCTCGCCTGCCGCATAATTTGTGACAATGTCCATCAGCGCATCAGAGGTCTTGGGCATCGTGCGCCCAAGTTCTCTGACCAGATCTCGATCGGTGGTAGAGGTGATGAACACTGTGATGACGTCCTCATCGGAGATATGCGGGAGCTCGGTGCGTCTCTTTGAGAAACGCTTCTGGAAAGCACGGATGCTCTCATTGGGCTTTTGACAGAGGTTGCGGAGTTCCCAGGAGTTGCCTGGGTGCTCGTAAGTGCCCTTGAAGTTTCCTTCAAAGATCCGCATGAGATCAGACCATTCGTAGATTTGGTTCGAGGAGAGGTCCTCAAGCCATCATTGTGTAGTGTCGGAGATGTAGAGGGGGAGCTGACGAATGATTGTGAGGTCATCATGCGCCCTCCCATATGACATGCTAGGTAGAAGTCAGCAAACCAAACCGTAGGCTCGGTTTCGCCGTTGTACTTGGTCAGGCTCGTGGGGGGTTGGAACCCTCTCGGCATCGCGGCCCTCTGGATCTGTCGGCTGAAAGCTCGTGGACCCGGTGGCTCAGGGGAGCGGCACCGGTCCTCATCGCTGTCATACCGGCCGCCCCTGTGGGCACTGAATCCTCGGGCTTCGGCGTCGCCATACTTGCGCCGGCGGTTGTCGTAGATGTCGTATCGGGCATTGCCGCCCTCGATTGTCTGTTATACGATCTTTAGCGGGTGTCCTGTTCTTGGCACCTGGTGTCGCTCCTTGGTGGACCGATGCCTCCCTCTCATGTCGAGAGGGTTTGACTGGTCTAGTCGAGGTAGCCTCTCGACGCCTCGAGGCTGAGCTCTCGGCTTGCTGAACGGCCGCCACCTTGAGGAGACCCTGGACCTGATCTAGGAAACATCGAGCGTCGGGGTTTGACGGCTTTGACATCTGTTGCAATAGCATGGTTGCTGCCACAATGTTCTGGCTGGCTCGATTGAAGGGTGCCAGTGCGGGGGCTCTTCTCCAATGATCTGCTTCTACATCCCACGATCTTTTCCTCGAGCCGCTCCTCCTAGTGCGCGCGCGCTCCTATTCGAGGGTTTCTTAGAGCTTGCGGAGCATCTCGCGATCAGATTCCATCTTGGCCGCCATCTCCCGAACTTGCGCCAGCTGCATGTCTCGCTCGTCCTCGTGAGGTTGCCGGTTTTGAAGCATAGCTGGTGGTCTCTCTTTGGCATTGATAGCCTCTCGAGCGGCGATGGCTGTGCCCTTTGCCGTTTCATCGTGGGTCTCATCGCTTGAGCCAACTTCTCCCTCAATGTGAAGGCATTCACGGGTGGGATCCTAGTGATCCGAGTTGGAGTCACCATAGTTGAGGTAGAGGTTAGGGAGTTCATTGCGGGCACGGGCCTCATCTGCCAGCTGCTGTCGGAATGTGCCAATGGTGTACTTCCGGGGGCCCGGAGCTCGCGGGAAGCCTAGGTCCACAGTGGTCGAGAAGGTTGGCTCGATATTAGCCATCACTCGAAGGAGGGCGCCGGGGCGCTCTTCGTCTATACCCATGGCGGAGCTGTTGGTGGTGGAAAACATCCGGGCGGCGTTGTCGAGACCGAATTGGGACATCCGGCGGCGCTCAAACAACCCGTGCGGAAGAAGTTTTGGCGGTGAGGGGGGCACGTGTGCTGGGGGAGCTTTGCTAGGCTCCCTCAGCAAGCGTATGGCAAAAATGAAGCCAGGATCCACGTCAAGACTTGCTAGCTCACGCCTAGTCCCTGAGCAAGGATCGGATGAGTCCCCATGGGCGCTCGCGTCTCCTATCAGAAAAAGGGAGTAAGCCATGGGTACGGGCTTGACAATGGACATGCGGAGCCCCACCGATCCCTCCTCCTCTCCTAAGCTCAGGTCAGAAGAATCCCTGGCGAGGGGACCCTCTTCACCAAGCATGAGTGGGGGTACTCTGCGGGCGCCATCCTGGACAAGTGCTGATAACAACGATGATGCCGGTGACTCCTCTTTGCGTGGTGACACGACCGGCGCGTTCCCCGATCGTGGGGGCTCAATGCGACCTCCGCTGGGAACTCTAATCGAGAGTAGAGACATGTCGTAGTCATGGCCGAGGGACACGAAATCCATGCTCCCGAACCAGATGATCGCTCCATGCGGAAGCGGCAATGCTGGGTCTGCCATCCGGAGAAATGGCGGGAAATTGATGTGACACGCGCTCCCCTACCTGGCACGCCAACTGTCGGTGTTTCGTCCCCGGGGGCTACACCAACAAGTGAATTTGTATTGCGTGCTCCCTAATCCCGATGGTGATGCAAGAAAAACATGAGATTTGTCCTGGTTCGGGCAAGAGAATGCCCTAGTCCAGCAGGGGGAGGATGATCTTTGTTATCCTGCACTGAAGTGCTCGTACAGGGGAGAATACAAGCAAGGAAAGTGGTGACTTGTGTTGTTGGTGTGATGCCAGGCCTTGTATGAACGACTAGCCTGTTTTCTTCCTACCCCCTGGTGTCCCTTTTTATAGGAAAAGGGAGACGCTGGGTTACATGATTTCTAGGGCGTGCGTATGCTGACGTCGAGGCGGTAGGGGGTGGTCAAGTCGGTGCTCCTGTAGCGACATGGCTAGATGTGATGTTGCCATACTCTACATGCGTAGGGTGACGCCCTCGAGGCCTGTTGCTGGGCCGGCACCCATCCTTGTACGTGCGGCTCCTGTGCTGTCACGTCGGGAGTTGGTGGGATCCTTGACTGGCTGTCATGTTTGAGGGGGAGGTTGAGGAGCTCGAGGCCCTGGACAGTACGGGCATCCACAGAAAATACAGAGCAGTTGTTGACTTCAATGTCTCGAGGGGGTGCCCAACGAGGCACAGTGCTTGAAGCAGGTGAAACAGTGCCGTTTGATCCCCTCAAATCCTTGGTATGGGCGGTAAAATGTGGACTTGACCGGCGTATCGCGCACTGTAACAACCGCTGTAGCCATGTGCTTAGACAGGGGTAGGTGGAGGCATTAAATGCGCCTGGGAAACTGCACGGAGAGTAGATAATCGAGGGGCTCGTTCGCTGAAAGAATCTTCATAATCGAGGGGGGCCTCGTTCGATGGGATGTTTCCGTAATCGAGGGGTGCCTCGAGTCGAGCCCTCGAGTGAGTCTGCCTGCGGGTTTTTGATGCTTGGGCTTATGTCTTTTTGGGCCGTCGAGACCCGTCCGTGGGCCGACCCGTTTGGACATGTTTAGCAGTTTTTTAAGACTCGTTGAGATACGTTTATCTTGGGGGATTTTGGGGGATTAGTTCGGGGGTTAATCCCCTTGATCCTTAGGTTAGGGTACCCCTCATCCTGGTACCCGACAAGTATAAACTCCAAGCTAATCTAACTATACTAGACATATAATCAAAGCAGGCATTGATCATTATAACTATGAATATCCAATTATACCAAGTCATATCTATTGTACCAATTAGAACACAGACTAGAATAAGAACAATTAGAACTAAGATAAGAACACGACGAACTAGACGATGAACTAGACAACTAGATGAAGAATAAGATGAACTAGAGGATGAACTAGAAGGCAACAATATGAACTAGAAGATGAACAATGATGAACTAGAACACAAATAGAACTAATAATTAACAAATATTGATACAAAAGAGAGATTACAAGGCATTACCGAGCCTCCTCGCGACTAGATTCAGAGCCAACGCCTTCTACTTCTAATTCTTATCTAGCTATGCCTAGGATGGTGCACTACGTCTGTAATCAACAACCACAGCGGGTGTTTTGCCTTTACCGTGGCGGGCAAGCGCGTCCGCTTGCGCTGCCACGCCACGGTAAAGGCAAGCAGCACCGCAGCGGGCACTGACGCCCGCTGCCATAAACCACACGTACCGCAGCAGGCGCACTAGGATGCCCACTGCGGTAAAGAATTCTAAAAAACAAAAAAAAAAGGAAGAAAACCCTAAATGAGCTCGCCGAGCCCATCCATGGGCCCGACGAGCCCACTAGGGTTGCAGCGCCACCGCCGCCAGCTCGAGGACGCTGTGCCACCGGATCGAGGGAGCCGCGCCGCCGGAAGTCCGGATCGAGGGAGCCGCGCCACCGGAAGGCCAGATCGAGGGAGTTGCGCCGCCAAACAACCGGATCGAGGGAGCCGCCGCCGCCGGAGGAGGACCGCCACTCGCAGCGCCGCATCCGCCTCCACCGTCGTCGGGGCATCCATCCACCGCAGATCCGGAAGGAGGAGGCCGCCCGCACCCGCCGTGGCCGGGTTTGGAGCCGTCGTGGCCGGATCTGGAGCTGCCTGGCCGGATCCGGAGCTTCCTGCCATGGGAGGAGGGATGAGGTCAGAGGGAGGAGTGGATAAGGACCTGCAGGTCAGGGAGGAGGGCGATGGAGTTGGAGTTGGAGGGAGGACCTACCTCCGTCGTCGCTGCCCGTGGAGAAGACCTTGAGGCCGCCGTC
>DXKC01013157.1:0-16873 GCA_031170775.1 Cymbopogon citratus
CAGACCCAGACCCCCTCCAGAACAGATCAATTCATTCATTCAATCCACCATCAGTTTAGAGGTCCTTTGAAGGACAACCGAGAGCACCCACCATCCTAGGCATAGCTAGAGGAGAATTAGAAGTAGAAGGCGTTAGGGCTCCGGATCTAGTCGCGAGGAGGCTCGATAATGCCTTATAATCTCTCTTGTATCAACATTTGTTAATCATTAGTTCTATTTGTGTTCTAGTTCATCATTGTTCATCTTCTAGTTCATATTGTTTGTCTTCTAGTTCATCCTCTAGTTCATCTTGTTCTTGTCTAATTGTCTAGTTCATCGTGTTCTTGTCTTAGTTCTAATTGTTCTTGTGTTTAGTTCGTGTTCTAGTCGATACAAGATATGACTTGGTATAATTGGATATTCATAGTTATAATGATCATTGTCTACTTTGATTATATGTCTAGCATAGTTAGATTAGCTTGGAGTTTATACTCATGTTTGTATAGCGCTCATCCCAAGGCGCCAGGGTTGAGTGGTCAACATTGTGTAGACGTGGTGTTTAGACATTGTTTACCTACGAATGCACCCTATGTTCCGGGTCAATTGGTGGTAGCTCATGAAGGTGACTCTTATAGCTTCGTTGAATCCTCTATAGTCCACCCCTCGAATGTAGGCCTAGTAGGGCCTGGTCATAGGAGGATCATAAGACTCTGGATCTTATCCTTCTTGCATGATGCCCCTTGAGTTTAGATTAAGAGTTGACCTAACCATGATTGCTAGATGTAATTGCACTAATCAATGTAATCCTTTGACATATAATTAGAGTATTGTTAGGAGTTAGTCTGTACTTCTAAGTTCTTGATAGAATCACGACTCTGGGTGGAAATTGCTCGGTGGAACCCCTTTTAGGATTACTCTGTTCTGTTTACCTTAACTTTATATATGTTTGAATGATCCCTATTAAGTAATGATCTAGTGGAACTCTTATCACATGTGTGTATGTTTATACCTAGCATTCATACCTTCTCAGCCTTCCTAGTGGTAAAATTATAAATAACGATACCTGGAACTTTCCTGGGTAAAATGCTACAATGGGTGTATTTTATCTGTGCGCTTGCGGATAACCTTTATTCATAAGTGCCATACCATAAATACAACCACATCTCTGGTATTGTGTTGGGGATGACAACCTGGCTTAAGCAATGCTAAGAGATGTCCCATACATCTCTAGTGCCTTTGCTGATGGTAGGGTTTGACCTACTATATTTTGTAATCATGTCAGAGATGCCAACAAGCATTTCTAGCGCCGTTGTCGGGGATAGGTTTCATACTTGCCTTTTGGTGATCATGCTATGAAATGTCAACACTCAAGCACCATCGCAGAGCCGGTGTAGCACCCAGCAGAACAGAAGCCAAGCGATACCACACCGAGAAGGGGGAGGTGACAACCCGTCCAACCGAGGACCTCGCGACAACAGACCATCCCTAGGCGGGCGTGACAACCACCAGTACTCTGAGCAACATGCTCCTGGTGGGGGAGGCAACCAAGACCTCACCGTGCTGGCGGCGATGGAGATGACAGACATGTACGCCGTGACCACCATGGTGGTGGACGGCGTTGTGATCGCAAACAAAGCGTCGAACAGTTGCGTGGGTTAGATCTCCGCGAGTTCCTAGACGAGAGATACGCCCAACATCGTGCCACGGGTGGCATCTGCCCATACTCATATGACCTCAAGCAGGTTGCCTGACCACTTCACTTCCACATAGGAGGAGAGATACGCATCTACAACAGGTACAATGACCCCGAGCACTGGATCATGCTCTATGAAACCACCATCCAAGCAGTGGGTGGTGACGAATACATCATGGATAATTACCTGCCATGCATGCTCGACACGATAGCCCTTCCATGGCTCATGCGCTAGCCCGAAGGCTCCATACATAGTTGGCGGCAGTTGAAGCGGATGCTCATTGACAACTTCAAGTCGACCTGCAACCAGCCGAGCACCCAATTCGCCTTGGCACAGATTCATGCTTATCCAAATGAGCCGCTGTAGGATTACATCCATCGCTTCTTGGATGCGTACATAAGCTTCCAGGACGTCTCGCCAGACGATGCGATCGGCCTCTTCATAGCAGGCTGTAGGGAACCTTGGAGCCAAGATCTATGAAAAGAGTTGCTTAAAGTACGGCCAATGATGATAGAGGAGCTCTTTAGGATTCCTAACCTGCAAGCCTTTGTCGATGATGGCATGCATGATCCCGACATGCCAGTAGTCAGGAGCAACAACTACCGCCGCGATGACCACGACCGAGATCGTGACCGTGATTACCGCGATCGACGAGACAATGCCCGAAGAGATGATCGGCAAGATGACCACAGTGCTTACCAGCGCAACGACGACCAACACGGTCAGCAGTGCGACGACGACCGCCGCGACCACCAGAACTACAACGACAGTCGGCGAAATGAAATCACGGCAACGGCGGTGGTTATGTCAACGCTGTCAAGGGGCAGAAGAGAGAGCTAGACAAGGAGTGCGAGAAAATCCTCAACCAAGACTGCCCGCATCACCCCGGTAAGGGTCACACCCTGGGGACGTGCAGGCATATCACCTAGGGCATGAACCCCACACCAGCTAAGAAGCCCCACAACAACGAGAAGGGCAAGGATAAAGTCCTTCCGCCCGATGACTCCGAGGACAACAACGACCAAGATCAGAGGAGGCAGGTCCTCAAGGAACCTATGTGGAACATCAATGTCATCTTCGGCAGCTCCATCTGTGAAGAAAACAATCAGAAGAAGAAGGTCCTCGACCGAACCTTGGCGGCCATCTCATAGGCCGACAACACCATCGCCAACGTGAAGGTACCCACATGGTCGGAGCACCCCATCTCCTTTTCCAGGCAGGACATGTGGGCGAACATACTGGAACCCAGATGTTTCCTCCTGGTCCATGACCTTGTCATCAGCAATGTTCGTTTTGAGAAAGTGCTAGTCGACGGTGGCAGTTCCTTGAACATCCTGTTCCTGCCCACCTAGAAAGAACCCGGGATGCGCTTCGAAGACCTCACTCCTTACCAGGTACCGTTCTGGGGCGTGATGCCGGGCAAGCCCTCATATCCACTAGGGATGATCTCCCTACTTGTCCAGTTCGGTACACCACAACATTTTTGCGTCGAGTGGTTGGACTTCATCATCGCTGACTTTGAAGGAGCCTACCACACCATCCTCGGCAGACCAGGGCCTTGCAAGCTCATGGCCATACCTCACTACAGGTACCTCATGCTCAAGATCTCAACGGAGAAGGGCATCCTCACCTTGCACGGCAATGTCCTTATGGCATGATCAGTGGAGTCAAACGCGTACGCCGCTGCCGAGGTTGAAGACTTGAAGTATTAACTGGCCAGGACCAAGCTGGCCATGTTAGAGGTGTCCTAAGCAGACCTTGAGATTCAAGAGCACTCTGCTCGGCATGCCTTGAGTATTAGTGAGAACTACAAGAGGATCAAGCTCCTCGATAACGACCCATCGAAGATGGCCCTCATCGGCACAGATCTCGGCGCCAAATAGGAAGACGCGCTCGTCAAGTTCCTTCAAGAGCATGTGAGCATGTTCGCATGGAAACCTGCTGACATGCCAGGTGTTTCCAGGGACTTGGTAGAGCACTTCCTAGAAGTTTCGAAGACCGCCAAGCCTATCAAGCAGAAGCTGCGTCGGTTCGCCCGGGATAGAAAGGAAGTGATTAGGGTAGAAGTAACCAAGCTCCTAGCAGTTGGTTTTATCAAAGAGGTGTATCATCCGGAGTGGTTAGCCAACCCAGTTCTTGTACAAAAGAAGAATAAAGAATGGAGAATGTGCGTTGATTACACCGATCTCAACAAACACTACCCTAAACAAGACTTTCATCTGCCTCGTATCGACGAGATAGTTGATTCTACTGCAGGTTACGAGTTGCTTTCTTTCCTAGTTTGCTACTCGGGCTATCACCAGATAGCCCTCTACGAGAAGGACCAGCCTAAGACGGCTTTCATCACCCTGTTCGGTGCCTACTACTACAAGACTATGTCTTTTGGCTTAAAGAACACAGGGGCCACGTATCAACGGGCTATCATGACCTGCCTGGCCGATGAAATCAAAGACAACTTGGTAGAGACGTACATTGATGATGTGGTGGTGAAGACGAGGGAGGCCACCTCCCTGGTCGACAACCTTGACATGGTGTTCACAGCCCTCAACAAGTACCAGTGGAAGCTCAATCCCACTAAGTGTATCTTCGGTGTACCCTCAGGGATACTGCTTGGCAATGTTGTCAGCCACGATGGCATACGCCCGAATCTTAAGAAAGTCCAGACCATCCTAGACTTAAAACCGCCCCGATGCATCAAAGACGTCCAAAAACTTGTTGGATGCATGGCGGCCTTGAGCCGTTTTATCTCTTGACTAGGCGAGAAAGGACTTCCGTTCTTCAAACTGATAAAAGCACAGGATAAGTTCGAGTGGTCTGATGAAGCAGACTAGGCCTTCATGCAGCTTAAGCAGTATTTGTCCTCTCCCCAGTCCTCATGGCCCCACGACCTCAGGAGTGTTTACTGCTCTACATCGCGACCACATACAACGTGGTCAGCACGGTGTTCGTGGTGGAACAGGAAGAAGCTGGCCACACTTACGGCGTCCAGTGCCCCATCTACTACATCAGTGAGGTTCTGAACGAATCCAAGCAACGCTATAATCAGATCTAGAAGCTTCTCTACGCAATCCTAATCACCAAACGAAAGCTGCTGCATTACTTCCATGCACATCCGATCACCGTGATGACAGACACTGCGTTAGGAGATGTCCTTTGCAATAAGGATGCCAGTAGACGCGTGGTCAAGTGGGCACTAGAGCTCAGCGAGTTCACACTCGAATTCAAGAGCTGAGCAGTGATCAAGTCCCAATCCCTGGCTGATTTCCTCATGGAGTGGATAGAAATTACCCTGCCTCTGTCTGATTCAAGCATCGAGCACTAAAAGATGTACTTCAACGGATCACTAAACATCAGCAACGCCGGAGCAGGAGTCTACTTCATCACCCCTTCTAAAGACACATTACGGTATGTGCTACGCATTCACTTCCCAGCATCTAACAATGTCGCTGAATATGAAGCTGCTCTATTTGGCCTCCGCATTGCTATTGAGCTCGGCATCAAATGCCTCTTGGTCTATGGCAACTCTGTCCTGGTCATCAACCAGGTCAACAAGGACTGGGATTGCAACAACGAGAAGATGGATGCCTACGTAGCTGAGATCCAAAAGCTGGATAACAAGTTCTACAGACTAGAGTTCATACATGTGGTCCAAGAGAAAAAACAAGGGGGCAGATGAACTTTCCAAATTGGGTTCATCGCGCACCGACGTCCCTCATGGGGTTTTCATTGAGGATTTACTGAAACCCACCATACCCTCAGAACCGACCACTCCAGTCGCTCTAGCACCTCTGGCAGACTAGGTAGTCACACCTATAGACAAAGATGAATCGATGGGAGAAGCTGGTTCATCAGACCAGCAAGGTGCCGACCACAATAACGGTGAGGGCCAACCTCCAGACCACGTTCCAGCCGAGCAGTCTGTTCCCCCTCCACCTGATTGGAGGGAACCGTTCATCGAGTACCTTATTAACCATTGTGTCCCGAAGGACAAGTCAGAGGCAGAACGCTTGATGCAGTGCACGAAATTATGTCATAGTCGACATCCAGTTGATGCACAAGAACTCCAAAGCCGACTTGCTCCAGAAGTGCATCACTTAGGAAGCCGGCAAAGAGCTCCTGGTTGAAATTCATAAGGGCATGTGTGGTAACCATGCCGCATCCAGAACACTGGTCGGCAAAGCTTTCTGAGCAGGTTTCTACTGGCCCACGGCAGTAGCCGACGCTGAGGACATGGGGCGCAGGTGCCTAGAGTGCCAAATGTTCGCCAAACAGATCCATGTCTCGGCTCATGAGCTTCAGACCATACCTGCCTCATGGCCATTCTTATGCTTGGGACTAGACATGATAGGCTTGTTCAAATGAACGCCAGGTGGGTTTGAGTATGTTTACGTGGTCATTGACAAATTCACCAAGTGGATCGAGTACAAGCCACTAAAGACTACGACCGCACAAAAGGCAGCGAATTTCTTGAACAATGTTATCCACAGATTTGGCATGCCCAATAGCATCATCAATAATCTGGGCACAACCTTTACTGGAAGCCACTTCTTTGACTTTCGCGACGAGATGAGCATCAAAGTCAAGTACATTTTGGTCAGCCAAATACTTGGCCACCTTGTGTCGTTACTACAACCGCAACATCAACGGCAGACTCTTCGTGGTCGGTGACATGGTGCTCAAACGAATCTAGAAGACAGACGGCCTCCACAAGCTATCGTCATGGTGGGAAGGACCATACAAGATCAAAGCGGTGACACGCCCAACGTCTTATAGACTCTGCACGTTGACGGGCATCAATATTCCAAATTCTTGGCATATTGACAATCTCATCCGTTTCTACCCGTAGTTGGCCGCATCATGTTATAAAGATATGTACCTTTCTTATATGTTTATATGTTTTGTTTTAGATCAATAAAACGCCCTCAGAGGCAACTGTTCATTACTTTCATGTTTCCATTCATGCAATGTCTTCTATTCATGCAATGTCTATTTATGAACATGTGTCCTATTGTACGATATATGGCTGGACCAGGATAGTTTGATAAGGCACTGTCTTGATCCTCTGACCATGTGCTACGGCCCCATGCCACACAGTACTAGGAGATTCAGCAGTAGCTCCCCGACGGTACTAGGCTCCTAGTGATCCTGGCAATCGCATTGTTCACTAGCGAAGCACTGGTCACTTGATAGGGTTAACTGAATTTGTCAAAGCCATACATCTTAAAGCAGTTAACAAAATAACTAATCACATTAAAACATCACACAAAAGCCCAACAGGCATACTTGTTCAGGTCACTCGGTCTAACATTGTTCGAGCACTTCACTGCTCATCTTCACATCTGGCATATATACACATTGTCACTCTACATGTGAATATTACTAACCACTACTACATTCGCCAGGTTCCTGAAACAAGGTGATTTTCTTCACGACTGCTTCAGTAGCGGGTCTTGATGAAGCCACCAGCTCTTTCACCAGCTCCCTGTTGGTGCCGGTAGCATAACCCTCGACAAACCTCTACATCTCAACCGAAGGGTAATGCGACCGTACTCTGATGAACACATTACAAGCTATAAAAGTTCTTGCCTATTTCACAAACTACTGCAGTCGAGGCCACAGCCTATGATAGCGGTCCAGGATGGCTTCAGGCTACATTGCTGGATCAGTTGGCAAAGGTTTGTTGAGAAATATCACCGTTACAACTGACTGGATGTAGTTCATCATCTAGGATAGCCAATTCTGGAGCATCTGCATGTTCTCCTCCATAGCTTCGAACTGGGCCATGTGACGTCGGTTGACTTCTGTCCAACAATAGATTGGCCAAGCGAGCATTTCATACCGCGTTACATATATCAGGACTGGTAATACCAAATCAATGTAGGGAAGGTTACCTTTAATCTCCTCTTCCTTTGCCTTCACAGTGGATGCCAGATGATTGCGTTCCTGGGTTATCAAGGCATTCTGCTCCACAAGTTCTGTATACAGACGACAATGATGCCACTACTCTACACAGGGACAGCATTAATGCTAGATCAATACAATACATGCATTTTTGGTCTTGAGCGGTGTCAGTAGTGCCTCCAGGTCCACCACCTTGCTGGTCAGAGCAGTTCTCTCTGTTGACCACTGACATTCACTTGTCTAGAATGCCTGGGCTTGGGCTTCGACGATTGCTACCTTGTCATGCAAAGCAGCCTTCTCTGTAGACCACTGGCTTTCCCTAGCTTGGTACTCTTTTTGTTGTGCTTCCAGAGTAGCGTATGATTTCTTCAAATCTTGATACTACTCCCAGACTGGAGCAAGCCGCTCAATGGTTCGTCAGTGCTGCTCGGTTGTCTCTTCCAGTGACTGTACGACTAAAGATTCAGAATCACAACTCGAAGGATGGAAAATTCACACAACTACAGAAAATATACTTACCCAAACATGAGTCTACAGCCCTTGCAGGTGGCCTTCAACCACTGGTGCACTTCATCTCCTTAGATTTCATCATATATATGATATGTGTCACCCACCCGGCGCATGGTTCGCACTTGCTGCACAGGGTCTTCTTGGGCTGGTGTGCGGATTACCTCTTCAATATCATCTTCTTCAGCAGCGGTTACACCAAGGTCCAGGCCAGTTCCTGTCTCACCCCTAGCGTGGCGGCAGTTTTTGCATGGGGCGCTACACCCGGTCTGGGGACTGTCCCCATATGTTGTTCGAGGACTGTTGTCTCTACTGGGGCTGGATGCTTGATCTGCACTTGGTGCCCCTTGTTGGTTCTCCAGGGGGCCCATTGGTTGTGCAGGCACCTGACCACAAGCAGGGGAGGGTGTTGGCTGCTCAGCTACATTTTGATCTGTGCTTCCTCCCATTGTTGCGTCCACTGCTTCAGTGGTCGGCGGTTATTGTACACCATCCCCCGACTGATGTCCAGCAGGCAGAGGTGTGCTCTGCGCCTTCGGGCGCACCTGTAAGCCTTCCGTTGTGACAGATGGTGTCCTCTATGCCGCATGCCGTGTCGGTAGCTGTTTAGTTAAAGCCGGCCTTCATTTTCATTCAGATTACTTGCCAAAATTCAGATACCAACAACTTCAAAACAGAACGATCTCGGTACAAGACGTTACCTGGCTGAGCTCTCATACCCCATGCCAAAGCCAAAATCGTCATCACCTCCAAACAGAATACTGCTTTGCACGCCACTGCCACCACCAGTAGCCGATTTAGAATGCATTGCTTCAATATCTTTAGTAGCTTGCCTAGCTGCTGGAATCTGGACCGGATTCTAGGGACTCTGCCTGGGCAGAGCACCCATTGTGGCACCGGGGTTCAGTGATTCTTGGATGACTAGTTATTGGAAGGAGCCAGCTACCCTTTGGCATTTCATCCTATCTGCCAAGGTCTCCAGATCTTCAGAATCTGAGGTACTTGACACAATAAGGGCATGTCGTCTTGGCCCTGCATCTATGTTTAGCTTCCCACCAGTCAGCAAGGTGGACGGCTTTGTCTTCTTCACCGACTTGACAGGCATTGGTTTCTTGCCGGCTGCCTGACACCGAGTTTGGACAGACGGGTTCTCCCCTGATTCCACGCAGGAGCTACTGGCCTCTTGGGTCTCCTTCGCTGCCTTCTGCAAGCGAGCCTTCTGGGACTTCTCTGAAGCCCTTTGACCCCTTAAAGCTTCACCTTCCAGCCATTGAACCACTAGGACGAAGGAGAAGTAAGCCACTCGGTCCTGTCCAGCAATGGTCTATCAGACCACAAGTCATTCAAGTCACGAAGCAAAAAATAGAGAACATCATATGACAGAGCAAATACAACTTACAAGTGGAGGTGCCATTCCGGCGGTGAATGGGATCTGGGGCACGCGAGGATAAGTGTCCACGAAGCTCCTATCAAAGAACAAATTCATCCACTGGGTGGCCCTTTCCCTAGTCATCTGTACCTTTGGAGCATGTGGCTCTTAGGATGGGTCATCTCTCCCAAGATACTCATACATGGCCCTGATCCTCTCCTTGCACGGCTGAACCCGTTGCATTACAAAGGCATTGGCCACAAGTGCTCCAGAGTAGGACTTGGTGTCGATCAGCATCAACAGATCCTGTACCTGTGACATGTCACTGGCACTACTGGTGGCACCCCATTTCTTATTCTTCTTGGGAATGCAGACCACATCAGACGGTACTGGCCACCCCTACAGATCTTGAGTAGCATAGAACCACTTCTGGTTCTAGTTCTTGGATGGAGTACCGTGGGGGATGTCCAACCACTGTGGTTTCATCCCATCTCACAGATGGATATAGTAGCCTCCTGCTATCTCAGATCCACCAGTGTCTGCCCCTTTCTTCGTCAGACAATAAAAATGATGAAACAGATTGAAATGGGAAAGAATCCCTAGGAACATCTCACAATACGCGATAAAGATCGAGACTGTCAGAATGGAGTTGGGGTTGAGGTTGCCAAGTGAGATCTCCCAATGAATGCAAAGATCCCTCAAGAAGTTATGCACTGGTAACCCCAACCTGCGCAGCACAAAATCTTCAAAAATCACTATTTCTCCATGGTCAGGGAATGGAATCTTGTGTTCCTTCGGAGGCGGGCGCCGTACCTTCATCTCAGAGGCAGGCAGCAATCCTAGCATAGAGAGCTTGTCAGCGAATCAGTTGTGCTGATTGATGGTGACCAGTACTTCTCCAAGTACTCCGCCTCAAACATTACCGGCTCTTGCGCCGCCACCCTCTTTTCTTGTTATGCCGCTCGTGCCACCGCACTTGTCGCCTTCTTCAATTTCCTCTTGGGTGCCATATCTCTAGTGCTCACTAAGTCGAATGCCAGCTGGATTGGGGTTAGAGAGCGAATGGGGGCTTTCTTGGAGTCATCAACGGAGGAATGAGAATAGAGTAACTGAAGCACCGCTCGAGTTGGCTGGACATTTATACCCACGGTCAAGGTAACGCTTTGACTTCTAGGGTTTGACTATAGTGGGAATATGGGCCATTAGCAATACTGGGCCATACTATTCTCATAGGCCCTATTCAAACAATGCACTTTCTTCTTGGTGGACCAGTCGAAGGCTCAGGCCTCCTGGTGCCACGTGTCCCTCCACGCATTAGAGCTAGGGACTTGGCCAGACCACGCGTGTCTTTCCACCGGCAGACCAGTCAACGGCTCAGGACTCCTGTTGCCATGTGTCTATCCATGCGTCAGAGCGAGGGACTCAGCCAGGCCATGCACGTCTTTCCATCGACAGGCCAGTCGATGGCTCAGGCCTCCTGTTGTCACGTGTCCATCCATGTGTTAGAGCTGGGGACTCGGCCAGACCACACGCGTCTTTCCATCGGCAGACTAGTCGACGGCTCAGGTCTCCTGTTGCCACATGTCCCTCCACGCGTTAGAGTTGTGGACTTGGCCAGACCACTTGGCTAGACCACGCGCGTCTGTCCATCTGCAGACCAATCAATGGCTCAGACCTCCTATTGCCACGTGTCCCTCCACGCATCAGAGCTGGGAACTCGGCATGACCACTTGTCCAGACCACGCGCGTCTTTCCATCGGCAGACTAGTTGAAGGCTCAGGCCTCCTGTTGCCACGTGTCCCTCCACGCATTAGAGCTAGGGACTCAGCTAGACTACTCGGTCCGACCACTCTCATTGATCGTCGGGCAGGCCAGTCGACAGTTCAGACCTCCTGGAGCCGTGGGTCAGTCCTTCCAAGTGTCAGAGCTGGGGACTCGGTCCGATTGATAAGTGAGTTATTTTTTCTCTATCATCTTAAAAGCTTGACACAACATATTCATCTTCTATCAACCTTGGGGACTACATGGGACCACGTCACCTTGCGGTGACTTGGTCTTAGTCATCATGATTCTCTGGGAGGACTGCTCATGTTAGCATTTCAGTGGTTCTAACACTACGTGTTAACATGGGACCACGTCATCAGGATGTGGAATTCATTTTTCTTTTTCTTCAAGAGCATCATACATCTTTTGGTTATGCACCATCATGACAGAGTCAGTTATCATCATCATGGGACGTCAAGTTTCACTGCTCAAACAAGGTCAAGATGGCGTTCTCTTCAAAATTCATAACGCTCGGGGACTAGCTGTGGGTGTATTAACCCCTATGCCCTCATGGCTCTCTTTGGGCCACGTTCTTTAGAGGCCCAGGATATCAAGATCAAGCCCGAGGGACGCCAACAAGCATGGTCAGTGGCCTGCTCGGGCACAAGGAGGCGCCTTGGCGTGCAAGGCACTCTAGCGGATAGGAATCTAGTATCTTTCTTGGATACGCATGATTGTAATTATCCCGTACCATAATCTTAGAATCTGTAACCCTATCCCCCAACTATATAAGGCAGGCAGGGACACCCCTAGAACTTAGCTTTACCCATAAGGCAGTACAATCCATAGAGACGCAGGACGTAGGGTATTACGCAACCCGTGGCCCGATCCTGGATAAATCCTTGATCCGTCTTGCGTCACGCTCGATTGTTAGTTCTGATAGCTTGCCCTTGCCTAAATAACCACCATGGGTAGCCCCATGGTGGACTGTCTCACATATTTCATCGACAGCACTTTTGGGAAAATGAAATGGCTATTTTCTATAGCGCCGGATGCAAAACATTGTTGAAAACATGCTAACTCATGGTTACAAGGTGGTATACTTGTTGGTTAGCTTGTTGGAGAAGATTGCATCGATTTGGGCTTGGGAATGGCGAGATTCTAAGCATCGGACGCTGATCAGAGGTGCGTCGGACGCTGGCCGTGCGTCTGATGCGTGTTGGAGCTGAGGCTCATGTTTGCTTAACTCGGCACACGCTCTCGATGGTTTTTGGGCGTCCGGCGCATGGCGTCGGACGCGTCCGGAGCTTGGGAGGTCTGTGCCTTTGTCTGCAGGTCTCAGTGGTGATGTGGCCCACTCTCTGTGAACACGCTGGCATCGGACGCGTCCGCGGGGCTCCGAACACTTTACAGAGAGGTTGTTTTTCGGGTAGATCGGCGGACGCCGGCTGGACGCTCCAATGGTCACTGACTTGTTCGCACGTTGGATTGAAAGAGAACGCGTCGGACGCATCCAGCGCTTGGCGTCTGGCGCATCCAGTGATTCATTGTTTTGAGCAGGCACTGCGGTGGCTTGGCTCGCGCGTGTTGCACGCGCCGGACGCGTCCAACGCAGGGGGTTGGACGCGTCCGACGCCCCTGCAACGGCTAGTTTTTTAGGGTAATGGTTGCTTTGCTCAAAGGGTCTATAAATAGATGTTGGCCGGGGCTTGGCCATCCCTCTTGGCACTTTGACATACTTGTCATTCTTGTGAGCCTAAGTAAAGCCCTCCTACTCATCTCTCTTGCTTGATTGCTAATCTTGAGTGAGATTGAGTGATCCGAGTGCATTTTCATGCATGCTTGTATTTAGTGGCACTTGCGGATCGTTCGACCAGTGGATTTCTTGTTACTCTTGGAGAGTACTGCTCCTAGCTGGCTTGGAGATTGTCAGAGGCATTGGAAAGAGTTGGTGATTGTTCTTGCCCACCTTCGGTTGATTTGTGAGGGGTTCTTGTGCTTCCCTGATGGAGAGTCGAATTGCAACTCTAGTGTATTGTGTGTATCGTTGAGTACCTCACATGAGAATGGTGTCTTGCGGTTTCCTTGCGGAGGATTGCCTTGTGGGGCAAATGGCTTGAGGGTCACACCGAAGAACCATCTAGGTGGTGGTCGATACAACCGGTGAATAGCTTGTTGGTGCACAAGTGAACAGAGTAGTGACTTAGCCCTTATGTAAACTAGAGACCTTACTCTCTCTAGAATTGTGGATAGGAGGCTTGCACTACCTTGTAGGCTAAGCAAAACTCACTTTACACCATTTGTTATACTAATCAAAGTTGCTTAATGGTTTTGTAGAAAATTTTTATAGGCTATTCACCCCCTCTAGCCATCCTAGACCTTACAAGTGGTATCGGAGCCGTGGTCACCGTTATTTCAAGGCTTAACATCCTTCGGTGTTGAAATATGGCTCAAATTGTGTTCAATCATATTGGGGACAAACCACCTTTCTTTGATGGCATTAGTTCTTCTGATCATTGGAAAAGAAAGATAAGCATGCACCTTAGTTCTATACATGAAAGAGTGTTGGATGTCACCAAGAATGATTTTGCTATCCTTAATCCACCAACCTCACTGATGATGATAGAGGAAATAGAATATGTAATAGAATGGCTCTTAATGTTATTTATAATGGCATTAACATAAAGATATTTGAGGGCATCAAGGCCTTGGACACTGCACGTGAGGTGTGGACAAGGTTGAGTGAAACCTATGAGGGCACAAAAGTTGTGAAGAGTGCCAAGCTATATGGACTCAAGAGTGAGTTTGAGAACTTCAAGAAGAAAGATGATGAAACCATTTTAGAGATGTTTCATCGCTTACAAGTGATTGGGAATGATCCCAAGACCTTGGGGCACAAGACACAAGACCAAGATTTTTGTCATAAGTTCTTAGTAACCCTTCCTAAGATATTCAAGATGTCGATCATGATGTTGTAAAGGGATGGGCTTGATAAAATAAAGCCAAATGATTTACCTGGAGAGGTCTTGACATATGACAAATATGATCAAGATGTTGATGAGAAGGAGGAAGAAAAGAAGAAGCCAACCATGGCATTCAAAGCCACCTCCTCCAAGGGCAAAGACAAAGTTCAAGAAGAAGAAGATGAAGATGAAGAACTTGGGGACTTTGAGATTGATGATGAGGCTCTTTCCCTTGATATGAGAAAGATGGGCAAGATGTTCATCAAGAGAAAAGGCTTCAACAAGAAGAGAAGGGACAACTCCAAGAGCAATGAAGGTCCAAGGAAGTGCTTCAATTGTGATAGCACCGAACATCTACAAGCGGAGTGTCCTTATAAGAAGAAGAAGAAGAACTACAACAAGCAGGACAAGTATGAGAAGAAGAATGAGGCCAAGATGACATTCAAGAAGGGCAAAGATGGTGCCTATGTGGTCACTTAGGATAGTTGTGATGAGGAAGAAGATGATGATTCATCCAACAAGGCATTGGCTTCCAATGCAATGAAGAAGAAGCCTTCACTATTCTCTTCATCCCACTCATGCTTCATGGCTAAAGACACAAAGGTATATGATGATAGTGAAATGGAGTATGTCGATGATGATGATGATGAACCAAAAGAGGAGGATCTCTATGACTTGATGCTACAAACCAAAACCATTGCTATTACTAAGGACAAAGAGTGTAAGAAGCTTTCAATGAAGGTAGCAATACTTGAGAAAGCCCTTAGTGAGCTTAAAACCACTCATGAGTGTCTAGTGGAGGACCATGAGGAACTTGGCAAGGCTCATTCCAAGCTTGAAGAAGCTCACTCTTTGCTACTTAAGAAGCAAGCAAAGGAAGAGGTTACGGTGTTAAATGTGGGTACTACTTGTGATATCCTATTATCATGCCAAACACTAACCCTTCTTGTGGCTTTTCATCCACCACCACCGACACTACCTCCACTACTAGTGATGACTTCACTTGTGATGCTTCACTAATGGTTGAGAATGAGACTCTCAAGAGAGAGGTGGATGAGCTCACTCATGCCTCAGGCAAAGCCTATGGTGGTGAGGCCCGGTTGCTAAAGTGCTTGGGTAGGCAAAGGTTTTCTCTCAATAAAGAGGGATTGGGCTATACCCCCAAGAAAGGCAAGAAAGCCTTTACAACTCCAAAGCCTAGCTTTGTGAAGAGCAATGGTCGTTATTGCAATAGATGCAAGCAAGTTGGGCACCTAGAGCATAATTGCAATAAAATGAACAAGAACAAGAATAATAAACTTGAAAATGCTTTACCTTTTGATTCTTGTTATGTTCTTACTAAGGGTGTCAATGGTGTGAAGGCTAAGTTTGTTGGTACACCTATTGTGGGCCCAAAGAAGAAGGCTATATGGGTACCAAAGAGCTTAGTCACTAACCTACAAGGACCCAAGCAAAATTGGCACTAAACAACATTGAATTGTTTGTAGGTGAATTACAAGGCCGGAGGGAGGCATTGGATAATTGATAGTGGGTGCACTCAACACATGACCAGTACATCAAGAATGTTTGATTCAATCAATGACAATGATAGTGGAGTTGATGCAATCACTTTTGGCAATAATAAGAAAGGCAAGGTTATTGGACTTGGCAAGATTGCAATATCAAATGACATGTGCATATTAAATGTGTTGCTAGTTAAAAGCTTGGATTTCAATCTTCTTTTGGTGGCACAAATTTGTGATCTTAGATTCAAATGCATATTTGACCCGGATGATGTGGAAGTTGTTAGTGTGGATGGTTCAAACTTGGTGTTCAAAGGCTTTAGATATGAGAACCTCTACCTAGTGGACTTCAATGCTAGAGAAACATCCTTGTTAACTTGTTTGATCTCAAAATCTAGCATAGGTTGGCTATGGCATAGAATACTTGGACATGTTATCATGAGGCAATTAAAGAAACTCTTGAGGCATGATCTATTCAATGGCTTGAAAGATGTTGAGTTTGAAAAAGATAAACTTTGTAGTGCTTGTCAAGCCGAGAAGCAAGTTGGAAGCTCTCATCCAAAGAAAAGTATAATGAGCACTTGCAAGGCATTTCAGTTGTTGCACATGGATCTATTTGGATCAACTACATACAATAGCATTGGTGGCAACAAGTATGGATTGTCATAGTGGATGATTTCACAAGATTCACATGGGTATTCTTCCTTAGTGATAAGAGTGAAGCATTTGACACATTCAAGACATTTATCACTAGATTTTGCAATGAATTTGAAATCACTGTCAAGAAAGTGAGAAATGACAATGGGAGTGAATTCAAGAATACAAGAGTTGATGAGCTTTGTGATCATTATGGCATTCGACATCAATTTTTGGCTAAGTACACTCCATAATCAAATGTTCTAGTTGAGAGGAAGAATAGAACATTGCTTGACATGGCAAGGACAATGCTTAGTGAGTACAATGTGAGTCACAAGTTTTGGGATGAAGCAATCAACACGGCTTGCTATTCAATGAATAGGCTCTATTGTCATCCATTGCTTGAGAAGACTCCATATGAGCTACTTCATGGAAGAAAACCCAATATTTCATACTTTAGAGTGTTTGGTTGCAAATGCTATATCTTGAAGAAAGGCACAAGATTGGGTAAATTTGACAAGAGGTGTGATGAAGGGTTCCTACTTGGTTATTCAACTA
>DXKC01013215.1:0-10687 GCA_031170775.1 Cymbopogon citratus
TGGTACTAGCTATAGGATTACAACAGGCCCGCAATGGGTATGCGACATTAAGTGAGCCGAGGAGAGTGATATAGAGGAGAGAGAAAGGAACATTGTAAAACTCACTATTAACTCAAATAAGAACTTCCCCTTTCCCAAGCCTAATACTCATGATAACTATCACAATATGAAATTAATATTCTAACTCAACGGCTCGTCTATGCATGACAAAATATCAATAGATTAGGCAAATATTCATCTATAGCTCAGTAAGGGCAACTACACACCAACCAACTTTTAGCTCAGTAACGAAAACAACAAATAAGTTTGAACTGCTAAAGATTAATTAATTCATCTCATGAGGAAAACTCTAATAATAATAAGTAGATGGAAGATACAGGTACATCAGTATAAGCCACTAGACATACCACCAAGAAGCACGCGGGCTTAATTTCTAACACCATTAAAATTTAACATAGATATCTAACAAATACTACAGGTGGTTACGTTCAGAGGTATCTATATGGCTGTATTACAGAAACAGTAACAGTAATCCTAGAAGAGAAGAACACGATTAACAAGAACCAGAAACCTGAAAATCACAACAGAAACAGCAGTAAACTGAAGAGGTAGACTGTCGATACATCAGACCTGTACAAATGGAACACCCTGAACTCGAGAAACACCATATGACAGCTGAACAGATTAATCCATCTCCAACCATGCTTGCCAATTCTCTATTGACTATTGAGCTGTTCATCTGAGGAACCAACGGCACATAAGACAGCAATGCATCTCGCCTAGGTACGACATGACAAACCCACAGATGAACAAAGCCTCAGCAAGAAGGAATCCCATCGAGGCCCCAAAGCTTGTTGTCGCGGGTCCCGAGCAGAGGACAAGCACCCCAGCTAGAGCTCACGGCTGGAAGATATCGAGAGCAGAGCAGGGGATGACCTTGGCGCTGGAGCAGGAGAGGTCGGTCAGTGATGTAGGAGGAAGACGACGGTACGGTGGCAGGGGTGGAGTGCTCTGGGTCGTTCTTCGCTTGTTGCGCGGAAAGCGGCATCCGCCTGTGTTCTGGTGCAAACGACGGGTGGACAGGAATAGTGATGCTGAGGCTGACGATAAGAAAACGTGCCTCTCGTGAGTCGTGATTGGCTTTTCTGAACACACGTTTGATAATAACTTTGCTTAGAAAAAAATAGCCCCATCTTTACCAAAACGACTGTTTTGAAACAACTTTTTTTTTCCTAACAAAAACGGTGTGTTTTCTAGTTCTCTATTTATAACAAAAAAAAATCTTGGCCCTGTTTCAAATTATAAGTCATTTTGGAACCAGTACATAACAAAACATACTTAGACACCTACCAGAGGGGTTCACAAGGGATAAATTAGAGATGGATTTTTGGTATTCTGTTGAAGAGAGGAAAAATGAAATGCTATTACTAATAATAGAAGAAAATCAACCATATAGGAACTTTTCTTGTCAAAAAAAAAACCATATAGGAACTTTTGAGGGATAGAAGACAAGTAATTTGTTGGAAATGCTATGCATAGCATGCTAAAACTGATGTCCTGTTACGTCTTTGAACACATTAACAAGTGGGATGTGTATGAATTATGCCTCAACTAAGAGAGCAGGTCATGTTACCAGGTTCGATCTTGAATCAAAGGATATGTAGTAATAACGGCACATTAATATACTTGGAGCAGATTGTTGAATAAACCCTCATGACCTCCGAGCCAAAGAAATGACAGTGAAATGATGTGCCAGATCCAACTACATATTTTTCTGAGCAGCTTGTGCTGCTAGTTTTACACTCATAAGAAGTCTAACTGACATAGCATACAACACGCCCAGTTAGCTGTGCACTAGAGATGTCAATCTTGTTGCAGTGAACAGCCTTGAGATTCCTAACAATGAAGGATAGTAGATTCCTACAACAACAACAACAACAACTTAGCCTTTTGTCCCAAGCAAGTTAGGATAGTAGATCCCTGGACAGCCCAAATTTCCTAGAGCCTCTCAGAAAGTGAAACCTGTGCAATAAAAAAAGGCACAGTAACTTTAGAGATGATTGTTATTTAGAGCTAAATAAAATTCAGTTACTTGACAGAATTCTGGATGACAGTAAAAAAAGGCTGAGCCTATATAATTCTGGATGACAGTAACCTTACAATGATTAGAGCTAAATAAAAAATTACTGTCCAATTATGGATTATATAGGCTCAAAAGATTCGTCTTGTGATTTACAACTAAACTGTGTAATTTGTTATATTTTTTAACAATATTTACTGTTCCATGCATGGGCCTAAAAATTGATGTGATGGAGAGAGTGTGAAAAAATTTGGAACTTGGGGGTGCATCTAAACAAGGCCCGGACATGGGTTATTCTCATATCTGTGCAAACTGTACCCCTTGGAAATAAGAAATTGTCTGAGCTTACAGCATTCCCTTCCCTGCCTTCCCACATCCATCAGTTGCGAAATAATTGTTTATTTGCACATCACCAAATCAAGAACACTACTCAATTCTTGCATTTTTTTTTACTTCAGCATCGAGTCACACAATGGCATATTCAACACTCTTCTTTCAGCATCAGTAAAAAGCAACGTTATGGCTAGTCATAGAGCTGAGTGAAAGCTGATTCAGTCAATAGGGGCACTAAGGAGCCTTAAGAAAAAGAGAAGGCTAAAGAACAATAAATCAACATGGTGTGCTATTGCTTAAAACAATTAGATGCTGATATTTATGCCATTATTCAGAAGTAACGAGCAAGGCTAATAAGGGGTAGCTCAATCTTTTTGTGTCCAATCCAAACTAATCAACAGGTCAAACAGAGTGTTCATTTGACAACAATTCTATAGTGAACTTTCAGTTAGGATCACAAGGAAAGTTGCAAGTAAGCATACTTATGTTAAAGGTGCACAGGAACTTCAGAACTTTGAGAACTCTATCATCAACAAGTTGACACTTGACTTCAACAATGTTAAGGTTTTCTGAAATTTTAGCCGATCTCTCCATCAGATTGCACCATCCTTTCATTTCCACTTTATACTTAGGCCCCTGCAGTGAAATAAATCATTTTTCCCAGTATCAAGCAGTGTATGTGTGTAACAATACAGAAACTGCCCATTAGCGTACATCGGAAAAGAGTTCAAGTGTAAGGTTCACCAGAACCGGTGAGTGTTCAAGAATACAAGCTAATGCACTGAAATCGTCAGGTGTACACCAGTAGTCATTGAGCAACAAGGTCTTTAAATTGCTAAACATAGGGCACCATCTCAAATCACTTTTGATTGGAATCTGGAAAAATGCAAGTAACAAGTTAGATGAAATACTTCTCACAGTACATAGTACATGCAACAGGTAAGTCTTATAACTAGCATCTACGTATGTTGAGTAATGATTTAGATAATGCAGGAAATAAGGGAAATATAAAGCAACGATGTGATTAAGGCAAAGTTTATGTATTACCATGTCAGGATGAGAAATCAACACCAAACTCTGAGCTTGAGATAAACCTTCTAGGAGCAGAGAACTACCTCGGCTATTAGAGCCGCCACACAACAGACAAATACAATCCAAATTGTCTGGTTTCTCACAGATATCCCCACAACCATAGTTTATTCGGACAAATGCCTTCAATAATGAGGGCATGATATCAAATATGGGAGTCATGTTGTCAAAGGAATCTAGATGCAGTGAGACCAGGCTTGGGGTAGAAATGTAAATGCGGGAAAGGTGATGAAAAATACAATCAGTCAAGCTCAGATGCTTTAGGGACTTGGAAACAATCTTTTCAGCCGAAGTGAGAACACAGGAAAACAACTCAAGATGTTCCAAAGCCGGGCAGCTGGAGAAGTTGAGAAAACTATTCTGGAGAGTTACACGGCGAAGGTCAAGCGTCGTCAGATGTTTAGAAACGAGAGACAGATCGCCTAGCTCAAGACAGCGGACCGAAAACAGATGCAGCCTGAGCACCCGAGCTCCACACATGACGACATGACGGAACCATAGATTCACCCGTGGCACATCTTTCCCCTTGAATTGACTGAACCGAAACTCACATAAGTCCAGCTGTGAACTTCCACGGAGGAGGAGCAGATGATCTACAAACTCCCTACGCTCCTTCACCGGTGGCAATTGATCCTTGCTGAGAGAAAGGACAAACTGCCGTTGCTCTTCCACCGGTGCATCCTCACTGTAGCAACCGACGCGCAGGCTAGTTGCGGACTTCCAGAGGTGGCGCCAGCGCGGAGCAAGAACACAAGTCCGCACGGCCTCCGGCGCTGGGAGGAAGCCAAGGATGTGCCCAAGTACGCCGTCAGGCAAGGCGTCGATGCAGCCAGCGCTGCCGAGCGCTGGAGGCACCGATCTCTTGCTACTTTCCCCTGGACGCATTGTGTCGAGCAGGTGGCGGGCGTCGAAGACACTGGACCAAAAACCACCAAATCGTCAGGGAATACGAGGGGGGCAGAGGCCGAGGGGTTGCGAGCCAGCAGGAGGAAAACGGAGGATATGATCGGCGGCCACCTCACCTCGCCGGAGGCTGTCGGACCAGCGGAGTTGCCCCCACTAGGCCTGGGCCGCAGCTAGGTCGGCCTGTGCGGCGGCGCCCGCCTTGGGCGGCACCGGGCCTGGGCACGGGCGCGCGGCAACCTGCGGCGGGGCACCGGGGCAGGGGCCGCGACGAACTTGGGGCGCGGGCGCCGGCGCCGGCGCAGCGTCGAGAGGAAGCAGCTGCGTCGGCTCGATCCGTTTGGGAACGGAACGGAACGGAACAGCGGATGCTAGAGCAGGACAAAAAAGAAGAAAATGGGTGAAGCTGCTTTTTTGGAAAATGGCTTCTTCATGAATAACTATCTAAGGTGTATTCGGTTAATCTAAGGTGTATTCGGTTAGACTGTGGCTTTTATAAAAATAGTTGTGATACGTGGTTTTTGCAAAAATAACTTTAAAAAAAGCAGGTTTGAGTGAAAAACTTGTTTCACTTACAACCGGACCCCACATGTCAGTCCACTACATCCATCTTCCTGACACAGAGCACACAAACTCGCGTGGGGGCTCGCTCGCCGCCGAGATGCGCCGGGCTGGCTCGCCGCCCTCGTCTCGCCGGCCTGCCAGCGGGGGCGTACTGGGCTCCCCGGCCAGCCATGAAGGCAGCATGAGGCGAGGGAGCAGGGAGGCGGGCTTGTAGGATCCGAGGGCACTGGACACGCCCACTACCGTGCCATCGAGGGACGAGGTCCCTGCGCCCGCCAGCGCGTGTTGGAATCGGCGGGCGTCGGAGGCCGGCGGGGATGGGGGCTCGGGGGGTTTCGCGCCGGTGGGGAGGACTTGAGCGACCACGGTCCGCGGAGGCCCTTGCCTGTAGTTGCGTGCAATGGCTCTCACCCGCGACTCCGCGTGGGGGGCTCTCGCCCACAATGGCGCACGGCGGCTCTCGCCCGCGACACACACGAGGGCTCTCTCCCGTAGCGGCGCGCGGCGACGCACAGTGGATATCGCCAGCGGCGGCGCGTGGTGGCTCACGCACACGACGGCGCACGGGATTACCGGGGAAGACAGAGCTGCAAAGGCGGAGTTGAGGACGAGGATCGCCACACCGGAATCGAGGAAGAGAGCCGCTGCCGCTGTCGGAGTCGAGGAAGAGGTTCGCCACTGCCGCCATCGGAGTCGTGGCGGTTCGCTCGCCCGAGCGCGGACACGAAGGAAAGAAGGAAAGAGGAAAACAAACCGGTAAGTTGTGTAATGAGTGGTAAGTGGGTAAATTTTGGGAGCAAAAGCAGGGGAAGAGGTGCTGTGAAATTTGTGCTAGGCAAAAGCTGTTTTTTAGCTTTGGCTTTGGATGTAAGCCAACCCCTTTGATTGGCTTTTGGCTTTTGCAAAAGCAAAAGCAGGTCCAAAAGCCCAACCAAAGGGACCCTAAATGAAGTTGAGCTGTTTGAAAAAATTGTTCGGTAAAATAGCTCCAACAACTTAATGTGTGTATATGGGAGAGAAATGAGACAGAGAGAGCTGAGATAAGCTACTATTTTTAATTTCACCATAGTTTGTCTTTCTAAGAAAAGGGGAAAAACAACTTCACCCATGAATCTGATTTGAAAATGAGTATTTGGCAAATAAAACAGCGGACAACAGCTCATGAAGCTACTGGTGGTCATTAATCATAATTTTGAGTGATTAGTAATGGTTTACTATTGTTGTTTCTTATATGCGATGTCTTACAAATTGTAGATATTGAGGATGCATTAGACAACAAAATATAGACCTAACGAAACAAACGAATAGTTCCATGGGAATGATTCACATCATACCCAACAACTATTTTGTTCGCTTGTTCTATCGGTGCTTATCAACCAGCCATTTAATAGTGTTTTTCTCTCACAACAAACAAAATGAACGATCCAGCGAACCAGGCGTAACATTGATGGTGTACTTATATCCACTTAACTACTTAAGGACTACTTGACTACTGATGTCGAGGGGCACTTAGGTTTGTCAGAACGTACACTTAGGACATAAGAGCAACTCCAGCAGACCACATAAACCCACCACATATCCTATATTTAGGTAGAGGAGCCAAAAAATCTACTCCAGCAGACTACCTAGTAGCCAACCTAAATTTGTTGGCTAGCTAAATCTCCCTCAACTCTACCTATTCACGTTGGCCCAACAGAAGGCCAGCTAAAAAACTGTTCGCCTGTTTCTCCACCCGCGCCACGCTTGACCTCCGCTTTGCTGGTGCTCCATCGCTCCATCCTCTTTGTTCTAGCCATGTACAAATTGAACTTTTATTGTTGATGTCCCTAACATGCTCGTCTTCATTACTGTTCTTCAAGAAATCAAAAAAATAATTGAACTCGTGACCTAACGTACAGTATTACAACCTCTCTACCACTGCACTACACAGTACACACATTTGTTTGTATATATAGTAATAGGAAAATTTTGAAGGCGGCCATTATAATTTTGACTACGAAATAAACTTCAATCCAGAAAATTGAGATTATGAAATTTTAAATCTTGTGAAGCACTACAACTTTTTATAGGATATATCTTCATCAGAGATAATTTGAAAAAAAAACAGAATTTAAAATAAATATTTGAGAGATAAAAAGCTTTCAATCAAAAACTTATTAAAAACAAACATGTAGATCAGGTCATCCACTACAACTTTGGTATTAACTACATAAACATTCAAGGTTGTTTATGAATTTCTGAATTTTGAATTTCAAAATTTATGAACTTAAAACATATATTTGTGGCTCTAAAAGATTGTAAACAATAAATTTTCAACTACAAGTTTATGATTTTATTGACAAATTGTGTCAACATTAAATGTTTTTCGAAGATTTTAAACTTCAAATTTCAAAATATGTGAACCTAGATCAATTTTTTGGGACTCTAAACAAATTCAAATGAAAACTCTTACTACAAAGATGTAGACTGCGCTAAAGATACAATTTTGATATTAAGCGTTTATCCAATCCAAGTTCTTACGAAAAAGGTATGAATTATTTCTAGATGCAAATATTTATAGAGGTGTTCGTCTTCACAAATCGTACTTTGGAGACAACTCCTAAAATTGTCGATTAATGGAGGCTATCGTCTTATTGTACGCACCTCCAAAAATTGATTTATGGAGACTAATGTCTTAAGACAACCGCCTCCGTTAGTCGATGATTTTCGAAGCGGACGCCATAGGACACTGCCTCCGTAAATAATTTCAAATATGGACATTTTCCTGGAGCCCACTGACCATTTACGATTTACAGAGTGTACTTGGTTTGCCACTACCTCCTAAAATCATATTTGTAGCAGTATTAGTTTATTAGACCAAACATGTATGAAGTTTAGCTCTTAATTTAAGTCAACTAAATTTTAGAATATAGGATCCAAACAGGGACTAAGAGAGTACCAGGTTTGATCCTGAATCAAAGTATAGTAAGGGCACATTAATTACTTGGTGCAGATTATTGAACAAACGCTCATGATCTCTGAGTAAAAGAAATGACAGTGAAATGATGTGCCAGATCCATCTATATATACAAAGCTCTGAACAATTTTGTGCTGTCAGTTTTTACACATTCATATAGCTAGAATTCTATAACTGACATAGCATACGACACGCCCAGTTAGCAGTACACTAGAGATGACGATCTTGTTGCAGTGAACTTTAGCCTCGAAATTCCTAACTATGAAGGATATAGATCCCTAGACAGCCCAAAATTCCTAGTGCCTCATATCAGAAAGTGAAACCTGTACAAAAAAAAAATGGTGCAGTGACTTTAGATGATTGTTATTTGTAGCAACATAAATTCATTTACTTGACAGAATCCTAAAACTGCAGGAACATTCTTCTGGGAGGAAATTCAGTAGACCAATGATCAGCCTAATCTGACTCAAGTTCAGTTAACCATACATCTAGTTGTTTGGGACGTAGTTCACTTGCCATCTTACACTACACAAATTTCATCTTCAAACTGGAATACATCAAACTATACCCTTTTGAGAACAATGCAGAGCACATACACAAAGCTTGAACTTTGTGAAGAGAACATTGGAATGCGTTCATTTAGGTCCAAGACAACTGATGATGGGAAAAGGGAATAAAAAGCAACTAGACATGGGTTATTCTCATATGTCTGCAAACTGTACCAATTGGAAATAAGAACTGACAAATATAAACAGGAAACATGTGAGATTGTTGGAATAGTTTACTGGATACTGCACAGTCATGCATGAATGAGTTTGAATATAGAATGGCCACAATGTGCGCGGTGCCAAGAAGATGTCCAGAAACGTTCGATAGATTACAGCCTTCTGCGTCGTTGCTTAAGTGGATGTGGGAACAGATTGTCAGAACTTACAGCCATTGCCTTCCCTGCCTTCCCACATCCATCAGTTAAGAAATAATTGTTTATGTGTACATGGATAGCTTGGTCGTTTTGCGTCCAATCCAATCTAATCAACAGGTCAGAGTGTCCGTGTGTCAATAATTTTGCAGTGAACTTTGAGGTAGGATCACAAGGAAAGTTGCAAGATAGCTTACTTATGTTAAAGGTGCACAAGAACTTCATAAACTTGAGAACTCTCTCATCAACAACATGACATTTGACTTCAACGATGTTAAGATTTTCTGAAATTTTAGCGGATCTCTCCATCAGATTGCACCTTCCTTCTATTTCCACTTTATACTTAGGCCCCTGCAGTGAAATAAATCATTTTTTTCCCAGTATCAAGAAGCAGTGTATGTGTGTAACAATTGTCAAATATATGCAGAAACTGCCCATTAGCATACATTGGAAAAGAGTTCAAGTGTAAGCTTCACAAGAACTGGTGAGTGTTCAAGAATACAAGCTAATGCACTGAAATCGTCAGGTGTACACCAGTAGTCATTGAGCAACAAGATCTTTAAATTGCTAAATATAGGGCACCATCTCAAATCACTTTTGAATGGAATCTGGAAAAATGCAAGTAACAAGTCAGACAAAATACTTCTCACATTACACAATACACATGCAAAAGTTAAGTCCTATAACTAGCATTTACCCATGTGGGTAATGATTTAGATAACTGAGGAAATAAAGGGATGAAATACAGATTATAATGTGACTGAAGCAAGGTTTATGGATACCATGTCGGGTGCAGAAATCAACACCAAACTCTGAGCTTGAGATAAACCTTTTAAAAGGACAGAACTACCTCGGCTGTGAGAACCGTCACACAACAGGCAAGTACAATCCAAATAGTCTTGTTTAGCACAGACCAAACAACCCCAGGTTATTCGAACAAATGCCTTCACTAATGATGGCATGCTGTCAAGTATGGGAATCATCTCAAAAAAGGAATCCAGATGCAGTGAGACTAGGCTGGGCGTAGAAATGCAAATGTGGGAAGATCGGCCAAAAATACAATCAGTTAAGCTCAGATGCTTTAAGGACTTGGAAGTGATCTTGTCAGCTGAAACGAGATTACCGTCAACCAGCTCAAGATGTTCCAATGCCGGACAGCTGGAGAAGCTGAGAAAACTATTCTGGACCTGTACGGAGCGAAGGTCTAGCTTCGTCAAGTGCTGAGAAACGAGAGGCAGGTCGTCTAGCACAAGAAACACGTCCCAAAGCACATGCAGCCTGAGCACCTGAGCTCACATCACGACATGACGGAACCAGCGATTGACCCGCGGCACATCGTCGTCCTCTAAATTACTGAGCCCAAACTCGCAGATGTCCAGAGGCGAACTCCCGCGGAGGAGCAGCAGATGGTCCACAAACTCACGTTGCTCCCTCACCCGTGTTGGGGTTAGTCCCACATCGGTAACTGATGGTGGGGGAGCACAACATATAGGGTGGGGCGGTCCGACAAGAGTTGGGTCCGATGTGTGACTACGGGGGAGATTGTTGGGGTTAGTCCCACATCAGTGATTGATGGTGGAGGAGCACAACATATAGGGTGGGGCGGTCCTCACCTATCAGACTAGTCTTTTGGATTGTGTAGGCCCGAGGCCTGGGTATGTTGTGGCTCTATGGATCTGGAGGAGTGGCACCGGCAGATGGGCCGGGCCAGCTCCGTGGAATCTAGCGGCACCGGCTAGATGGGCCGGAGGCCCGGTTTCTACAATTGGTATCAGAGCCGGGTCCAGTAAGAACTTGCAACAGATCTCGGTAGGATCACACACAGACGAGTAGCTCCCTAAAA
>DXKC01013220.1:0-20421 GCA_031170775.1 Cymbopogon citratus
ACTCAAGCATCGTTCTCGAATGGAAACACCAACAACACAAAGAACCAAAACTCCAAAGCATTTGTTCTCTGATTACTTAATCCACGCGTTGAGAAAATATCGCACTCCTCGTGCAGCAGCAGAAGCAACAGGTACCCATGCCACCATTAGCAACAGGTACCCATGCCACCATTTGGTCCTGCTCTTGTTATTCTTCCCTCCTTAAGTCCTTGGTCTCTCTTGCCACCTCATGCACCAAGTAGAAGAGAACCTTGCTCCAGCTCATCACTGAGTTCCCCATGACAGGTGGCCTAGCTCACTAGTTCATGGAAGAATGGCACGAATTGCTATGAATGGGAAGGATCACCTGCATAGCAATATTGAAGTTGCTAATATAAACCGTAGACTCCTGCAAAGGATGGTAAATAGTCACCATCATAGAGTTTTCATTGCAGCTAGATTGGCTCCGATTTGGTAGAGGATTGCAAGTAGATGCAGATGACTGAGCTAAGGGCAACTGCAACCTTCCCCGCCTGGTGGTGCCCAGTCCACAAATACTTGCCCCATGGCCACTCCAGTATCATATGCTCTATGGTTTGACTGGGACAGTTGAAGCTTGCTCATCTTGCATACATTTTCATAGCTTGAAATGCGTTCAAAATTTTCATAACTTGAAAGTCATGAATGATTCAAGATCGCTGACCTCACTGTCCTTCAGCCAATCAGCCCTGTAACATATATAAGTAGCACAGTTATTTCACAAAAATTGACACCTCCCAGAATAATGCTCTTGCAAAGAATACAGACTAGCACCAACTTTTTTTTTGAGACTTAATTACTAGCACCAACTTTGGGTGAGTACATAGACAATGGTAGCGTTTATAGAATTTTTACAGATGTGTTCTATTATTTAGAATGAGTAGTAGTAATACAATGCAAATATACACTATGTCCATTTTTCTAATTGACAAATCAACTAGTATCATAGTATGTCGGTAAACAAGTCGTCCTTATGTGACAGTAAGGTCGGTCAATAAATGAAGTTACCAACAGCCATACATGATATGTAGACCAACTTCCTTTTGACCATTTTTTAGGAAAATACAGCAGAAGAAACTCTGTACACTACATTGACCTTTAGCGTTCATAGAATATTTACAGATGCAACTATTTATTTTACGCGAGTAGTTGTGATCCAATGCTTTCCTAATTTTGGGCCTAGTAATTAAGAGAGATGTTTAAATTCGCTGCTGTCTATGGACCCTGATTCTTTGCAAACCAGTGCAATTGCGCTGCTGGCTATGGGCCCATGACCATGGATGGTCCTGGCTAGGAAGATAGTTGTATGGTCTTTCATGGAATGACCAAGACTCTAAAATTGCGCTGATTACTTCAAATCGAAACAACGGCAACACAAACGACCAAGACTCTGAGCAAGCATCTTGCATCTACACATAGGACAATTATTACTCCAAATTATACCCTTCAATTGCATATAGTGCCACACGATAAATCATGAAGCAGCTACCTCATTCTTCATGCACCACAGCAGGTTAGTCATGCCACTGTTTGGTTTCTTCTCTGCTCTTGTGATTCTTCTCTCCTTGGCCTCTCTTGCCACCTCATGCATTGAAAAGGAAAAGAGTTCCTTGCTCCAGTTCATCACTGAGCTTTCCTCCGACGGTGGCCTCACCGGTTCATGGAAGAATGCCACAGAATGCTGCAAATGGGAAGGAATCACCTGCAGTTCAGATATGACGGTCACCAACATCATGCTGGCTTCTAAGAGACTTCAGGGGCATATCTCAGCATCCCTTGGCAATCTCACCAGCCTGCTACGCTTGAATCTGTCCCACAACTTCTTATCAGGAAGCCTACCACTGGAGTTGTTGTCCTCCAACAATATTGTTGTCCTTGACATAAGCTTCAATAAACTCACTGGAGATCTGCAGGAGCTGCAATCTTCAGCCAGGTCTCTGCAGGTATTGAACATATCAAGCAACTTGTTTACAGGGAAGTTTCCATCTACCACATGGGAGGACATGAAGAGTCTGGTTGTGCTGAATGCTAGCAATAACAGCTTTACAGGCCAGATACCGATTACATTCTGTGTCAGAACACCATCCTTTGCGGTGCTTGAACTCAGTTACAACCAATTTATGGAAGAATTCCACCAGAGCTTGGCAATTGCTCCATGCTGAGATCTTTCTATGCTGGGCACAACAAACTCAGTGGGAATCTTCCAGATGAGCTCTTCGATATTACCTCGCTGGAGCACCTCTCTCTTCATGATAACCAGTTTGAAGGGTCATTCAGCAGAATCAGCAACCTCACAAATCTGGTCACACTTGATCTTGGAGGGAATGGTCTAAGTGGAAATATCCCGAATTCCATAGGTAACCTCAAGAGATTGGAGGCGCTCCATTTAAGAGACAACAACATATCTGGAGAGCTTCCATCAACTCTGAGTAACTGCACAGATCTAATAACCATCGATGTCAAGGAAAACAATTTCAGCGGTGAACTAGCCAAGGTCAATTTCTCTACATTGTCCAATCTAAATACACTAGATATCATGTGGAACAATTTCACTGGAACTATTCCAGAAAGCATATATTCATGCAGCAATTTAGTTACACTGCGGCTATCCAATAATCAGTTTTATGGGCAGTTGTCAGAAAGAATTGGCAACTGAAGTCCCTCTCATTCCTATCACTTGTCAATAACTCCCTTACAAATATCAGAAGTACACTTCAGATCCTTACTAGTTGCAGGAACCTGACCATTTTGCTAATTGGGAAGAACTTTATGCATGAGGCCATGCCAGAGGACGACATAGCTCATGCTTTGGAGAATCTTCGTGTTCTTTCCTTAAGTCATTGTTCATTGTCTGGAAAAATATCTCGTTGGTTATCAAAGCTCACAAATTTGGAGATTTTATCACTACGTAACAATCAACTAACTGGGCCAATACCTGACTGGATGAGCAGCCTAGGGTTCCTTTTTCTTATAGACGTATCAAACAACGACCTTACAGGAGAAATTCCAAGAGCCTTAATTGGGATGCCAATGCTAAGGACAGACACGGATGCACCAAACATACCCAAGGTCACTGTTTATATGCCGGAATCACATCAATACCGAATGCTCAGCGCTTTCCCTAAAGCGCTGAATCTAGGCAACAATAACTTGACTGGTGTGATCCCCAAAGACATCGGTCAGTTGAAAGCACTCATTTCGCTCAACTTGAGCGCGAACAAATTAACTGGAGCGATCCTGCAGTCGATCTGCAACCTCACAAGCCTTGAGACACAGGACTTGTCTGGCAACTGTTTAACAGGAGCATTCCCAACCTCATTAAACAATCTGCACTTCCTTTCTCATTTCAACGTCTCTAACAATGATCTGGAAGGGACAGTTCCGTTCACCGGCCAGCTTAGCACATTACCAAGCTCAAGCTTCGATGGAAACCCAAAGTTATGTGGCCCTATGCTCGCTCATTGTTGGACAATTTTCTCCATACAACAAACCAACAATAATGTTGAAAAGGTAATATTCACGATAGCCTTTGGTGCATTCTTTGTTGTGGGTGTGTTGTATGATCAGATGGTGTTATCAAGTTTTTTTTTTTGAAACGGAACCGGCAGTGCCTGTTGTATTAAAAAGAGGTAGCCTAGAAAGGCTAAAGCACAACCATACACAGAAATATACAAACAGAGCCACAGCTCCTCGTCCCACGTTAAAATTGGGGGCTTACATCAAGCGTGTAAAAATAAGTTAGAAACGTGTTTGGCTCCCGCCACTCTCCACAGGCTTGCCTCGTCCTTGATTTTCTTGAGGAGCTGCGTCGTTGCAGATTCCTTTCGCTCAAAAATTCTTGCATTTCTTTCACCTCCCAACAAACAAGGATGATGATGGAACGAAGGCCTCGTCTTGCCATCGAAAGTGTGCTATCCATGTTTTCCCACTAGGCTTGCACTGAATCTCCTGGCACCCAGACAGAAGGACGTAGGTGCTCATTACCCAATCATATTGCAATGCCCTCCTAGATACGTCTAGTATACCGACAATCTTGGAATAAATGGATTCCAGATTCCTGATTATGCCTGCACAAGGGGCAAACTCCATTGTTCGGCCATCTTCGTGCTTGCAGTCTATCCGCCGTCCATATTCGATTTTGGATGGCCAGCCACGCAAAGAATTTGCATTTTGATGGTGCCCAAACTTTCCAGATGAGGTGCTTAAAATTTGTCACCGTCGCTCCAACGAACTGCGCATGGTAGGCCGATCCCGTTGTGAATTTTCCGTCCGAGTTAAAATTCCAGACGATGGTATCCTCCCTGTCTGGATGTAGCTCGTTGTGAAGAGCATTCCAAACCTGGACATACTCCACAAAGTTCTAGGAGAAGAAGCTTGTGTGCCGTAGGTCTATGTCTTTGATCCACGCATTATTTTGCATGCCCTTCTTTATCGACTTGTCTTTGTTTTCTGAAATCCGGAAGATATTTGGCGCTATATCCCGGGGCCTTCGACCTTGCAGCCAAGCACTACTCCAAAAAGAAACTCTCTTGCCATCACCAATTGTAATTGAGATTACAGTAGCGAATAGGAGCCTATCAATAGTGTCACATGGCGAGTCAGGATTGTTCAGGATCGTTCCTTCTCCATCCCATTCTTTCCATAACCATCGTAGGCGTAGTGCTCTTGCAAATTTTCCAAGATGAAGAATGCCTAGACCTCCAGATTCACTTGGTCTTGTGGAGCGTGGCCAATTCACTTTGCATCCCCCCCCGGCTTAGCTTCTCAGATCCAGCCCAGAGGAAGCTTTTCCTAAGCTTGTCAATTTCCTTCAGTGTTGATTTAAGAGGTCTTAATGATGTGAGGCAATACACAGCTTGTGAGGTGAGCACCGCTTTAACTGGAGTGGACCTTCCTGCGTGATTAATATTCTTGCCGTTCCAAACAGTGAGCTTGCTCACAGCTTTGTCAACAAGAGGCTGAAAGTCGATCCTCCACAATCTGTTGCTTGATAAGGGCAGGCCTAGGTATTTAATTGGGAAGTGCGCTCGTCTCACAGGGAAAGCATGCAACATGTCATCTAGATCAACACCTTCACATCTTATAGGGATGACAGATGACTTGTCAATATTTGTTTTTAGCCCTAACACTTCATCGAAATTGGCGAGAATATTAGCGAGTGCAGTGACATCCTTGTTATTTGGCTTGACAAAGATTGCCGTGTCATCTGCATACATGGATGTCTGCATGATAGGTTGTCTTCCCCTAAATTTTTTCAAATGACCTTCTTCGGTCACAAGATCAAGGATTTTTTGTAGCGGGTCAATAGCAATGACAAAACAGTAAAGGTGAAAGTGGATCGCCCTGACGCACTCCTCTGCCATGTTTAATAGGCACATTGGGGACACCATTCAGTAGGATTTGAGAAGATGACGTTGATAGCAGTGCAACCACCCACTCTCTCCATCTTGTGGGGAAGCCGAGTTTGCTCAACAAAGTGAGCAGGTACTCCCAGCGGACCGAGTCAAAAGCTCTTGAAATATCGAGCTTGAAAAATAGTGCAAGGGTCTTGGATCTATAGAATCGATGTATACATCGAACTGACATGAAATTGTCGTGGATGCTTCTTTTTTTAATGAAAGCACTCTAGCACTTGGAGATCAGACTATTCATGTGGGGCGCCAGGCGTGTTGCCATGACCTTTGCGATGATCTTTGTGAAGGAGTGGATTAAGCTAATGGGCCTAAAATCCGAGACCGCCTCCGCCCCATCCTTTTTTGGAATGAGCACCACATTCGCCGTGTTGAGGATGGCTAAATTGGCGATGGAAAGCGTTGGCCGCGTTCATGATGTCCACTTTGATGATATCCCAACATTCTTTGAAAAAAAAGGCCCGTAAAGCCATCCGGACCGGGTGCCTTATCTGAAACCTGAAGGCATCTGAGTGATGGCACATTTGACCTCGTTTTCTGTGAAGTCATCACCAAGCATATCAAGATTATGTGGTGAAATCTACAGACGCTCCTAGTTTAGGTTGGTTGCCTTTGCAACGGCCGCTTCATAATTTTTTGGAAATGTTCCTGGACTACTGCGGCTTTTTCATCATGTGAGACTGCCCACCCTTGCTCCTTTCGCAACCTCGGGATGTGGTTCTTCCTTCTTCTCGCGTTCACTCTTTGGTGAAAATATTTTGTGTTAGCGTCGCCCAATTTAATATTGGTCACACGCGAAGCTTGCCTAGTTCTAGCTCTTTCAATGACTGCAAGGCCGAGAACCCGCCTTTTAAGCTTTGTTTCCAGGTTTTGTGCCGGCGATATTGGTCACACGTGATCAGCCGGCGATAAGCTTCTAGTTTTCTGTGCGACATCTAGACGCAATATGACTTCTAATGCCATGTGCAGCTTCATTTTGGCATCAGAACAAATTTCATTGCTCCATTTTTCCAGGTTTTGTGCTGTGATGCGCAACTTGTTGTATAGGACGTGAAAAGGCTCATGGTGATTTGAGTTTTCCATCCAAGCCTTCATCACCACCTCTTTGAAACCTGGGAGTTTAACCCAGAAATTTTTGAAGCGAAATGTCCTTGGCTGTCTTGGGCCGCTCTGGTTGGAGAGAAGTGGAGCATGATTGGATAGGAAAGTGGAAAGGGCCTGAAGAACATGTGAGGGGAATGATGAATCCCACTTGGCATTGCAGAAAACTCTATCAAGCTTCATTAGCGTTGGTTGCCGCCTTTCATTGCTCCAAGTGAATCTACGATTTTGGAGGTGTATCTCCTGAAGTTCATCCTCATTTAAAACCTCTCGGAATTGTCGCATTAGTCTATGATTTAGTCTTCTATTGTTTTTATTAGTCGCTTTGTAAATTAAGTTAAAATCACCAAGAAGTAGCCATCGCGTATTGTTCTGTGGCTTGATTTCTTTTAGCTCCTCCAGGAATATTTGCCTTGCTCGGTATCTGGTTGGCCCATAGACAACAGATAACCGAAATTTGGTTGCGCATTCCTTAATTTTGATGTCAGCCGAGAGATGGAATTCTCCTATGGCGCAGTTGCTTAAGGTGATGTAGTCATCTTCCATAGAACAATAATTCTTCCACGCGTTCCAAGAACACCAGTCGCTGGCTTGAACACAAAGTTACGTAGACAAAAACCACCCAGGTAGGCTGCAATGTGCTGGTCCAGAGAGGAGAGCTTTGATTCCTGCAGGCAAGCGATGTGGCACCTTGTTGCTGCCAAAGTCTGATGCACCACATCCTTTCTATCCTGACGGTTTAAACCTCGAACGTTCCAGCATAATACATCTGCATTTGGTCCTATCATCCGTAAACCCAACATACTCTGTAGATAGCCCATGCAAAAAATTGCACTAGAAGCGGCAGCATCATGCAGTACCATACAAGGGAGAGTGGAAGAAGCAGTAACGTGTAGTAGAAATGCAAGTTGCAGCAGCCGCAGTCACAACATGATGACTACTGGAAATTTCATTGCACTGAGCACACAAGAGGAGCACAGCTTGGAGTTGAATAAAAGTACGTCGCCTTGCTGGCTGGAACAGATCACGGCAACAAGCCTTCAGGAAGCACGGCAGTCTTGCTTTAGGCAGGACATCACAGGAGCTAAAAATAAAATGTCGTGAAAATGGAGGTTGGTAGACTGGATACATAATGATAGAAGAAGAGTTGAGACTCTTTAGCTGTCAGCTGCTTGCTTCAGGCTACCGCAGGCAGGGTTGCCTCCTGGAGGTCTGCGACTCCATCGCCCACCATGTTGATGAGAGCCTCGTTTATCTCCATTGCTGGACCATCATCCAAATTGAACATCTCAGCAAGCGCAGCGATCACCTGGTTCGGCAGCAGGCCATTGAACATGGCAACAAATTCCTACAAGGCAGTTTCAACAGGTTGGATATCATCTTATAGGAGCCCAAGTTTCCCGCACAGATTCTGTTGCGCACGCTGCATCTGTGGCATGGGGAGTTTTGTGGTGAAGCGCGCACTGTGACGTACCGATGACATGTCGAAGGTTCGGCGTTGACGTCTGCGATGCTGCTTTACTGCTGGAGGCGCTTTCGGTGGGCTGGGGTTGCTCTGGATGATTATTGGTGGCGTCACGTTGGTGAAGAAAGCAGCTACCCCTGTCGATATTTCCTCCCCAGTGGGAGGACTGTTACTCTCAGCAAGTTCAACAGCATCACTAGTGTTATTATTTTGAATATTCAGACCTGCAAAGAACGCCTAGTAACATGCACGTTGACGGTTGGTGAGGTAGGCTCAGTTGTGGGTTGGGCAGATGCAGCTGCCCCTGGCGGCTGAAGTTGTAGCTGTTGGAGAGCCTGATCCACTTCGTCGATGGAGCACTCAGTTGTCGCAGTTGCCTGCAGGATTGTTGTCGCTGTACCCTGTGCCGGGATGTCCCGCAGAAGGTGTGCAAAGACGTCTGCCATGGGGACAGTGGCCTTCGATGCAGTTTGCTTGAGTGTGGCAGACGAGGCTTCATTCCCTGTGGCCCCAGTCCCCGAGACGCCATAACTCCGGCCAGCTGACGGCGGAGCCTCCATGAGGCCCAGGTCAGCTAACATGTACGCCTTGCTGATGTAGTCGGTGAGGAGCGCTTGTATGGCCACCGTGAACCCCTGTAGCATGTTATCCTTGCCCGGCCAGACGAAGTTGTGTTGCATGGCGTCCTGGAGCGCCGCAGCATGGACCTTGAACAGGTCCTGAAGCCTGCTGCTGTGCACGTTCTGCAGTTGGTTCAGTTGGGGGTAGTGCTTCTGGAAGGCCTTCAGGCACCTTGTGCTCATCAGGCACCATGAGCTCTTCTTGCTGGCGCTCCCTGTGTCTCCCGCCTTGCCCCCACACACGCTTGCGGGGCGAGCGGGAGTGGTCGCGGTACACTGGGGCGTCATCATTGTAGCGCCCTGGAGCGCCGCAGCATGGACCTTGAATAGGTCCTGAAGCCTGCTGCTGTGCACGTTCTGCTGTTGGTTCAGTTGGGGTAGTGCTTCTATAAGGCCCATTTCAAGGTATTTTGGGTAGACCCATTTCAGTATACATATATACGCCTGATGTTTTCGGCTGTTCAGGATTAGCAACAGCTCTAGTATAAATGTTTCATGTGGTTGTTTAACATTTTGGATGTTTTTGCCATAATGTGCAACATTTAATCTCGTCTTCTTCTTCTTTTTTTTTTGGCTAACAAAAAATATGCTAAATTCAGTACTTATTATATAAGTCCAAGTAAACAAGATGAGATTTACCAGAACATGGAAAACAGCCGCAATTTTGTTTAATTTCGAACAACACTGCACGCACCAAGTAAAAAACATGGAAAACAGAGCAATTTTCTCTAATTTTTTGACATCAACTGAACAGATCTCACAAAAGAGCATCCTACCGAAAATTTTTAGCACCCAAATGCTCATTGGCTACGAGTGCACGACCTTCCCCCCAGCCCCACAAGGGTTTCGTGAAATCTAGGAAGTACATCGGAGTTAGCGACGCATTGTTCTTGTCCAGGAGCTCCCGCCGTCCCGCGCCAGGCTCCGGGGTCCTTCCGCCGCCACGTTTAGCGCAGTACGAGGAATCAGGAACCTGCCCGGGCGACGGCGCTGCTGCGCCGGGTTGCCGAGCGTTACTTTTTTTTTTAGAACTGACATCCTTTATTAATTCATCAAAACAGTATTACATACACCACCAGGTGGTGACAGAAACCAAATATGTCTACCCGGAGCCATTGACACAGCGCTCCTTGCTAATCTATGTGCATTCTCATTCGACAATCTTCTTTCATGGACGAACTCCACATGGGAGAATGTTGCTTTTGTCGCCTTGATTTCCTTCACAAATGAGCCATACAGGCCCATCCCCTCTCCATGAAGACTCTTTACGGTATTAATACAATCGCTCGCCACCCTGAACCGTTGTAAGGCCAGGTCTGCAGCTAACGCCATGCCCTCCCGGCACGCTATCGTTTCAACCACTTCCGGATTGGTTAACCCATCCAAAACTAATACTGATGCTCCCAAGAAATTTCTGGCATCATTCCTCGCCACTGCAGCAGTAGCAGAATGAACAGAATTCTTTGCCAAAGCTGCATCCACATTCACCTTTGCAAGCCCTGGCGGAGGGGTATCCATCTCGATGACGTTACTGCTTGGCCGTCCCTATTACACCTTTGAACCTGCCTGGTCATTACAAGCTCTTCCAGATATCTCTCCACAAAGCAATGCGTAGACAACGGACTCTGGAATATATTCTCGTGGATCACCATTCGCCTTGCATGCCAAATCACCCATAGTCGAACAACAACCCGAATAATCGCTTCATAGGGCATGGTCTTCCACACTTTTGCTAGCCAGGCTTTCACCGTCCCTTCATTTATCATCCATAGCGCTTCAGTGATTTCTTCCTTTTCCAACGCCCACACAGCCTTCGCCATATGGCACTCCAACGGGAGTGTTTCCAGGAATCTAAATTGCTACAGACACTGCATTGACTGTTCTCCACCATATTTCTGTGGCAACGGACATCTTGCATAGGGATAGATTGGCCTGCCAGCCGCCAGATAAAAACCCTCACCTTCGACGGCACCTGGAACACTGCCCACTCCTTCTCCTCCTCCCTTGTATTTGACCTGCCCACCGTATGCTCTAACCATTTCTTTCTTTTTTCCCTTATGTGCACCAGCATTCTATAAGCTAACTTAACTGAGAACATCCCTGATATCATGCCCAAAAGTCCTCTTGTGCTGACGTGCAGAGCGGGATACTTAGGATAGTCTCGGCATCCATTGGTATGAAGAAATCGGTCACCCTCTACCTGTCCCACCTCCGAAGGGTTTGGTCTATTAGCTCACTAACCCTCTAAGGGGGGTTATCCTTGATACAGCACACCGGCCTCATTAAATCGTCTCTCGACAGCCACTGCGTCGCCCATATATCTGTGTTCTCTCCTGTGCCAATTCTCCTGATCAAACCCTGAACTATAGTGTCCCTTCCCTCAATTATTGATCTCCAGGTTCGCGAAGGGTTTAAGCCAACTATCGCTTCCAAGAAACCACACTCTGCGAAGTAGACTGCTTTGAGAATCCGAGATCTAAGTGCACCCGGGTCCTGTAGGATTCGCCACGCCTGACGCACGAGCCAATTGAATAACTCCATATCGTGAAAGCCCAGGCTACCCATATATTCCGGCATTGTTATATCTTCCCAAGCTACCCAGCATGTACGACGTTTCCCTTCTTTACTCCCCCACTAAAAGCTGCATAACAAGCTGTCCACATGCTGACAAAGGCCTCTTGGTAAGTCGAAACAAGACATAGAATAGGTTGGGATAGCCTGTGCCACTGACTTAATAAGAACTTCCTTTCCTCCTGCCGATAGACACTTCTCCATCCAAACTTGAGCTTTGCCCCAAATTCTATCTTTTAGATACTTGAATGCCTCATTTGCCGAACTACCCACATCCGTTGGCATACCCAAATACTTTTCGCTCAGTGCTTCATTGTGTATGTCCAGCAAACCCTTAATCTCCTCCCTCACTTGGGAACTACAACCCTTTATGAAGTGGATAGATGATTTCTCCACATTAACCATTTGCCCCGAAGCTTGACAGTACAGGTGAAGGGCGTCCCTCACCTCCTCCGCATTCCCCCTACTTGCCTTGAAAAACAGCAGGCTGTCATCCGCAAAAAGCAGGTGACTCACCATCGGAGCCGGCGGAGCCACCTTAATGCCACTTAGGTTCGATGACTGAATTCTTGATTTTTGCAGGCACCTGTCGAATCCCCCATATTGGTCCAAAACTTTCCAGTCTTTTGCCATTGAATAGCACCGAAAACGAGACCGATGTTACCAGCCTCATAATCATATTCACCCATATACTGCTAAACCCCAACTTTAGCATAATACTTTGGAGATAATTCCACTCCACCCGATCATACGCCTTCTTCATATCCAGTTTAACCGCACAACACCTACTATCCCGCGCTCTCTTTCTCTTCATAAAGTGAAGACATTCGTAGGCCGACAAGATGTTGTCCGTAATAAGCCTTCCGGGCACAAAGGCCGACTGCTCCTCTGAAATAATTTCCGATAGCCAAATCCGTAACTTGTTAGCCACATTTTTTGAGGCTATCTTATAAATCACATTGCACAAGCTGATGGAACGAAACTACCCCAATTCTTCTGGTTTCTCCACCTTTGGGATCAAAACAATACAAATATTGTTAATCATCGAAGGGTCATCCTCCACTTTCAGTACCCGAAGGACAACTTTGTACACTTCATCCCCACACTAGTCCTAGTTTCTCTGAAAAAAATGAGCTGGGTAGCCATCAGGCCCAGGCGCCTTTGTTGGGAACATCTAAAAAAGCGCTGCCTTAATCTCCTCCTTAGACACCGGAGCTTCTAGAGTTGCATTCATAACCTCAGAAACTTTCCTTGGCACCGTTTCAAAGAGAGTATCCATACAGTTAGTACCTTCTGACCGATAGAGGTTTTTATAGAACTCCAAGGTGAGCTCGTCCATCTCCCTTTCATTTTCCGTCACTTGTTCATCCGGTTTCCTGAGCTTGGTAATTAAATTCCTCTTTATCCATTGGCTAGCCCGCAAGTGAAAGAAACGGGTATGTTTATCTTCCTCCGAGAGCCATGTGATCCGTGATCTCTGCTTCCACATAATCTCCTCTCTGTAATTTAATTCCATGATCCTCTCAGCGATCTTGGACTCAACATAAGAAGGACCGGCCCTCAAAGGATTTGATCTAATCTCTTCTAGTTCAGCTCTAAGGCGCTTTAGTTCCTTCCCCACATGGCCAAAGGAATCAGCACCCCAAGCTCCGAGTTTACCGGCCACTGCCGTCAGTTTCTCCATCATCTCCTTTATTGTGTGTGCCTTTCCACACTGCTGCCATGAATGAGTAAACATGGACGCAAACTCCTCATGTCTCTCCCACATCATTTCATATTTGAAAGCCTTCGATTTCCTCCTGCCTTGCTCATGCTGATGGCGCCATGTCAGCAGGATTGGCCCATGATCCGATGCTGCGGAGGTAAGATGTTGTAATTCCGCCTAAGGGAATCGAGCGCACCACTCTGCTGTCGCCAACGCCCGATCAAGTCGCACACGACACCATGATCCTCCCGACACCTTCTTCTCGAAGGTCCAACTCTGCCCCATAAAGCCTAGATCTTGAAGGCCACACACGTCCACCATATCACGAAAACCAGCTATTTGTGCTAGGCTCCTTTCTTGGACACCAACATGCTCCTCTCTATGGAGAACTTCGTTGAAATCTCCAATCAACATCCACGGCAACTGACATATGGGTATAATTGATTTAATCATGTCCCAAGTTCTATGCCTCTCCCCCGACTATGCTTCACCATAAACACAAGTGAAACACCATGCATCCTCCCCGTTCTCTGTTATAATTGCATCAATGTGATACTGAGAGTACAGTAAAATCTTGACTTACTGTTGCTGTGAGTTGGGCCGCAGAAGTGCGGAACGACGGAGCTTTGTCAATGTTTTCCTAAACGCTAAACGGTGTCTAAACGGTCACCTACCGTTTAGCGTTTAAATGGTGTTTAAACGTGTTTAAACGTGTTTAAACGGACTAAACAGATGATTAAACGGAAACAATGTACCACTGTGTAGCGTTTAAACGGTGTTTAAACGGGCTAAACGACCGTTTAGGCGAACACTGAGCTTTGTGCAGGGCCTAGAAGCCCAGGTACTTAGCACTCAGCAGTGTGATGCTACGACTTTGCAAATGAATTTGAATTCATCAGATATACTCCCTCCGTCCCAGGGAGGGCGTCGTTTTTTACTTTTGGATACCACGTTTGACCATTCGCTTTATTTAATTTTTTTGCAAATTATAAAATAAATTGATTATTATTAAAATATATCTAATAATAAAATAAGTCATAATAAACTAAATAATATTTGCATAAAAATTTTGAATAAGACGAATGGTCGAACAAGATGGCACGGAAACTAGGGTGACACTTTTAATGGGACGGAGGGAGTAACATGAATTCATCACACAGGAACCTGTGTTGGCAACAACACGAACAAAGTTGTTGGAAAGACTGCCATCCTCTAAAAAAAAAATAGTGTAACACAATGTGCAACGACAATAGAACAGTAGAAATAATGCGCAAATAATATTTAAATTTGTTTTCTTCCTGCAGGGTAATATTTGCGTTGCATTATCAAAAAAGAAAAAAAATTTGCGTTGCTAACATAAATATCGGGCATGAACAAATAAGAGGAAAAGAAATTCTCGTGTTCTCTCTCAGTTCAAGTTCTCCATTTCCAATTTACAAACCAATATACCAGTCAATCGCTGCAGCGAAAGAATACAAATATACAATGAGAATATATCAGGTGTAAACCAACCCCTCTCTTTTTTTACCGATTCTAATACTAATAACTGGACATACTTGATCGCTTCGGTCTGTATCCATAGTTGTGGCAGTTGTATTTCCCCTCTTTGATCCTTTATTTCTCTAGGTCAAGCATATGAGGATATACTCCCCTTGTATCTCGATCAGCTAATCCATTCCTGGAAGAGCTCAACTTGACAAAATGACAGGTACTACTAGTAGTAGTATTAGTAAGCAGTAAGTTCTACTGAGTGCTGCCTCTGCCAGTTTCGTCTAGTAAAATTCAAGCATCAGCTTCCCAATTCAAAGCATGGTCCCTATTGGTCGCTTTACCTAAAATCCCTTTCATAGCCGCAAGCCATCGCCAGTTTTTCAGATTAACTGCGAGCTGTTGACTTGTCCTGATGAATGATTCTAATGAATTATTTCTTTCACCTTGTATTGGCTGCATCTGGAAGAACCAAGCACTGCACTCCCCCTTCCGTATCCACATGTAAGTCTAGAATTTTGTTTTGCTCTGTCTGTCTTGCCTATATAAAGACCGCCACCAGTAGTGGACAGAAATGTCGCAAACCTAAGCACCCGCCACCAATCCTGCAGACTATTCAGAGCCACTGAAAGAGAGCCAGCAAACGCATCAGGCCAAGATGGTGTTATCAGTCCATAAATATCACTGTTAATATCATTGGCTGGGTCAAGAAGGCTGGGTGTCTCCCTTATGGCATTGGCCATATCATCCATTCATCCTTCATCAGCTGACCAGCCCTGTATATAGATAGTACAAGGTTTTTTTAGCGCAACAAAATAGCTAAACTCCTAAAAATGATAGGAAGATTGAACTGAATTTTAATAAAGGAAGAAACAAGAAGCTCAGACCGAAAAAGAGGCAGAGGCTACACTAAAGAAAACTCAGCCTAGCAGAAAAAGAGAATTCTAAAACCACGATAAATGGACCATGTTGGTTTGAATAACAGCCACTGACACCCTTCTCGAGAAAAGCATAAATAGTTCCAACAAGAGAGCTCATGAAGCCAATACCCTAGTCTTTGTGTAACAGCAAAACCAGCAGGTTAGCCATGCCACCATTTGGTCCTACCCTGGTGATGCTTCTCTCCTTAGCCTCTCTAGCCATTTCATGCACCGAGCATGAGAGCAACTCCCTCCTCCAGTTCCTCACAGGGCTTTCCCAGGACAGTGGCCTTAGCAAGTCATGGCAGAATGGCACAGATTGCTGCACATGGGAAGGGATAGGCTGCAGTCCAGACAAGACGGTCACCGATATCTTCTTGGCTTCCAGGAGCCTTCAGGGGCTCATCTCACCAATCCTTGGTAATCTCACTGGCCTGCTACGCCTCAACCTATCCTACAATTTGTTATCTGGTGACCTACCCCAGGAATTGTTGTTGTCCAGTAGCATCATCATCCTTGATGTCAGCTTCAACCGACTCAATGGAGGACTGCAAGAGCTGACATCTTCAATCAGTCACCGGCCTCTCAAGGTACTGAATATCTCGAGCAACTTGTTTTCAGGGAGCTTACCTTCAGTAACATGGGAGGTGATGAAGAGTTTGGTTGTGCTGAACACAAGCAACAACAGTTTTATGGGGCAGATACCAAGTTCCTTTTGTTTCAGCACACCATACTTAGCTGTGCTCGAACTAAGCTACAACCAATTCAGAGGAAATATCCCACGAGGGATTGGTAATTGCTCCATGCTGAAATATCTCAGCGCCGGATACAACCACCTCAGTGGGACTCCACCAGACGAGCTCTTCAATATTACCTTGTTGGAGCACCTTTCTTTTCCTAATAACAATCTAGAAGGATCACTCAGTGGTATCAGCAAGCTTATAAGTCTGATCACTCTTGATTTTAGAAGGAATGGATTACAAGGTAATATCCCAGATTCTAGTGGTGAGCTCAAGAGGTTAGAGGATATCCATTTGGATGAAAACAACATGTCTGGGGAGCTGCACAAACCTCAAAAACATCAATCTAGGGAGCAGCAGATTCAGTGGGGGCGATCCAAACCAACATCTAAAAACTAAGTGCAGCTCAACTTGTTAGTGATGATTGTCTGAGTTAACTCATTGACTTGAACAAGTGCTCGCAATTTTTATAAGTATCTTAAGATCCGAGGCACTTTTTTTTAGTGGTAAGTGACATGCCCATTGACAAAAGGCGTCTAGAGTAACGACTCAGTATCTCGGTGATGATGATTTATATCATCTAGTTATATTTTATATGATATTATTATCTAGAAGATATTAATAGGTACACTATAGGACAAGAATTTTGTATAATCTCACTTTTCAATTAGCACAAAAATATTTAACTATACTAGTAACCATTTTTGTTATCAAACGTCGGCGCGGGGGGGGTGCGCTGCCAGCCCCCTGGCTCCGCCACTGAATGTAGTCAAGTTTCTGCAAGAGTGTATACTAGTGATTTGCGCGCGCCCATGCGCGCGAGTAATTGCCACAGTTCTATCTACATTCTACAATAGAGTTAGGTTGAGAATGAATGAATATAACAGGTTCTAAACCTGGTTAATGGAATAGAAGTATTTGTTCCCATTACTCGATCTACAATTTAGCCCAAAAAACAAGGCAACACACACTGAAAAGGAGGCTCAATTTATTAAACACCTGCTACATGTTCAAACATTACATATTCCATGAGACAGAGAGTACATAAGTTGGATTTCTAATCAGGGATGTGAGGTATCCAAATAGACATAAGTTCTATCTTCATCTATGCTGAAAGTGAAGAAAACTCTTTGACACTGATCGCGCTTGGAACCTGAAGCAGAAACTGTAGGCGACGAGGATGAGGTGATGAGGTGGCTTAAAGACAGATGATTGAATAACTTAGGAGTAGAAGTGTGGTCCTTTCAATACAGTGTTTCCTATGTAGGGATGTACTTGTTTCTTCAGATAGTGTTGCCATACTGGAACGAACACAAGCCTAAACCAGAGGAAACTGCTGCACATCTAATTATGCCAGTAGTGCAACACCATTTGCAAAATTGACCTGCAAAATACAACACGTAGTCATTAGAAAATATTTCAGATCTAGCACTTGTATATTCACATTGCAAAGTGTATTTTTCAAAGAACCAGCATGCTACACACACATACATATACATTACAACTATATGGTTGTATAAATATTATAATTTTAGAATAGTATAGATCAAATTACAAGCCGGCATTCCCTAAATTTGCTTTGAGAAATTAGAAGCATATAATAGAATTGTTGACAAATTTAACCATTTCTCAAAATATTTTGCCTATTAATTTTAAAACATGTAGATGCACTTCTGAAAAAGGCAATTCTTCACAATTCCTTAACTTCCACAAATCGACAAATGAGCAACACAATTGCTTGTGGTGGTCTAAATTAGTTAGCAGAATAAATAGCAACACGTTTTGGGAACAACAGCATACAATTTAGAAGAATCAAACATAGCCCAAGATTTATAGGGGATGTGTACCACACTAAACACACTACCAACTTCCAACTGTTGCGTAGTTAGGTGATATATCTTTTTCTATAAGAAACTGGTAATATTCATTCACAAAGGTGTGGTAATTTTGCAAAAACTATCATGAAAGTTATCAGAACAAGGTGGACTACTAAATCATTTGCTGATTTGCATTTTCAGACGTTAGTGCTACGAAGATCACAACAACGTAGTGCTACGAAGAGGTGACTCTAATCAGAAATTAACTATTCAGACATCTGGAAATAAAAGTCATGGAACTCAACGAATGGGCCTATTAGTAGGCATAAGGCTCATGTTTATCCTGAACAAAACATGCATGTCAAAAAAGCACTGATTATTCTCTAAGCTCCGACCAGGCACCAATCACTGGCAAGACAAAATTGTTAATGACAGGACAGGTCGTAATAAAAGTTTTTAGAGGAATGGTTAATTTTAGGTTATTACCTAAAGAGAAGCGTTAATACAAAGAACAAAGGAAAGGTTTTTTCAATAATTGTTGCATGTTTGATTTTAGGCTGGTGCCTAGCCTGTGCAAAAAAAGGAAGCAACAGGCAGTCTTCAAACATCTTGAAGGCACTTCCCTAAATAGTCTACCTGTAGAGGGTAGCTATCATAGATGCATTCGAAATATGGACGGAGTGCTAGATAGCGAATTGCCTACCTTCATCTGAGTTGATTACGGATACAAATCTCTAGAGAGAAGCCTAGCTCTGTTTACCAAGTTCATACCTTGCACATCAAATTCAAGGGGATAAATCTGCGTTAAAGCAAAGAAGAGGAAAAATAAAATAGAACATACATCTAAAGGTAAACAGGGAAACCAAGATAGAATAGCACGAAGGTGAGCACATGACAAAGATCTTGTGCCTGATTCAGTTTCATCCTCGTCCAGAACAACTGTAATTGGAGTGTTTATTATTAACATGCAGGTTCAACCAACTCTACAGCTCTAAATCAAGGCAAAAGTGTTGGCCATTACCTCGGCACCTATGGCTGAGGCAGCTGATTGGCGCTTGTTGCAATGATCACCGGAAGGCTGAAACTTGCAGCATACAAATTTCTTAACAGACAATCAAGAACTGGTTTCATTTCTGAACGGACCACACCCAGTTCTTCATAAACCACACCAGATCAAGAAGAACAGGACTTTTCAAGATAGATCGGAACCTAAATCTCACTGTCACTGCACATACTCTAGCTCGTCAGACTATTTTACATTCAGAGTCATGCACTCCGAACTGTGTTCATGTACCTCAATGTCCTATGATGGCTGCGTTACTTCCCGTAGCTACTAACAATGTAATTCTCTTAACAGCTATATGTTGTTGAAAAAGAAGTTGTTTATTGTCAAAAAAAGATCCTGCACCAATAATAAAATAATAAAATTAGAAATGCAAAAATCATAGACCTCAGCTTCATCCATCTAGACCGAACTTAAAAGCAGGAATAGAAAATCAAAGGAAAATAATAAACTACATAAGGACATGGCGCTTCACACTTGAATGCCTAAATCCTAGGCACATCCATCAGATCCACGAAGCAAAATCAGAACCAACATGTAAATGCAATTAATGGAGAGAAGCACACACACCTTCCATTTCAGGATTATCACTTTGCCGGTGCAGATTTCATCCTATCTTCACTCGTTTGCATCGTCATGGCATAGGCAGTCTCCTGGCTGTGCACGGGTCCAAACGCATGGGAAAAAAGGGGAAAGGATTAGCATGTCAGGCAAAGAAATGTAATAGAAATCCCACTCAAAGGAACTCGAAGGTACGAAACTGTAACGGCGGCCTCACGGAAGATGCATACCTACGCGAAAGCCACCGACGGCCGGCGCCGTGCTGAAGTCCCAGGTCCGGTCCGGAGCAGGTTCGTCGCAATTCTGGTTCCCTCATCCAACTCGCTCCGCTGGCGCGTGCTCCAGTCCCTCGCGACACAGATCTGCCGAGTCCCAGATTCCTCCCAACGCCTAGAAAGCAGCGGCGGCGTTACACGCAGTGAGAAGGAGCATCGGATCAATGGAGAGAGAGAGAGGAACACGGAGAGTGATGCCTGCTCTCACCTTGCGAATATGGAAGAGCGGAAGGGGAGCTGCGACGCCTGCACATGCTTCCTCTCTTTATCCACACCTGGGGCTGCCATGCCGCGCTCGTGGTCCGCCCTCACGGCCGTTGTGCCGGATCCGTCTGCGAACGACCGCCCTAGCCGGGTCTTAGGCCGTGACGCTTGGATGGGGCCGAGTCAGCGCGACGAGGAGGATGCGGTGACGGCCGGGACCAGCGCGACGAGGAGGATGTGGCGGCTGCCGGGACCAGCAGTCGTTGTCGTCCCCGACGGTCGCCGCTGCTGCCTCGATGGTGGCGTGGGAGCTCCTCCGGCCATGGCGACCTGCACGGTGCTGCCAGCCGCCGCCGCTGCCGCAAACGAGGGGCGGTTGGACCGGAGGCCGGAGAGGGAGGGGCCTTGGCGCAGTCGCTAGCGCCGTCGAGCAACATGTGGTCACCCTGCCCCCGCGCCGGC
>DXKC01013238.1:0-14702 GCA_031170775.1 Cymbopogon citratus
GCCTCTATCTAATAGTGAGATAATTCATCATGATGCTATGGAACATGCTGAGTATATTTTGAAAATGCATGAAACAACAAAGCACAACATTGAAAAAAATGACTGAAAAGTATAAAATTGCTGGTAGTAAAGGTAGAAAGGAAGTTTTGCTTCAACTGGGTGATTTGGTTTGGTTGCACTTGAGGAAGGATAGATTTTCAGATTTGAGAAAGTCTAAGTTGATGCCTAAAGCTGATGGTCCATTTAAAATTCTTGAGAAGATTAATGATAATGCATATAAGCTTGAGTTGCCCCCGAGTTTGGGGTTAGTCCCACCTTTAACATTTCAGAATTAACGCCATACTTGGGAGAAGCTGATGAGTTGGAGTCGAGGACTACTCCAATTCAAGAGGGGGAGGATGATGAGGACATCACTCCTTTAGTTGCACAAGATGATCAGCTGCTGGACATTCAAGGTCCAATCACAAGAGCTCGCGCGCGATAGTTAAATTTAGAGGTGAGCTCGTTCCTAAGTAATTCTTTTTATGATATTGAGAATAGATGGCTACCTAATTATTATGTCTTACTTAGGAATCAAGGAGAGGATCAGGAGACACCTAGAGGATGGCTTGTTGGCGTGGAGGGTCAGCAAGGCTGCCCGAATAAAGATGGAGATGCAAATCAAGTTGAGTTCGAGTCCGGTTCGGAGTTCAGGAGCAGTCAGTGCTAAATTGGTTGTCCAGGTCGCATACGGACTCGGAATTGGTCATACTTGGACTCTATGGAAATATAACGAGAAGACGCTTCCAATGAGTCCTGTTGGAGGCCCAAATTCATTAGGAGTCGATGGAAATCATGGTCGCAAGGTGACATTCAGAATCTGTTCCGACGCTGCGACGTCGCATTTCGGTCTTTGGGCCATGTATCGTGTTGGAACCCATTAGGGGTGCGTCTAGGGGGTCTTGTATGACCCTAGACATTATAAAGTCTTAGCCTTTGCTCGAGTTAGGGTTGGGTTTTGCTTAGATTATTCTGCCTCGAATAGTTTCACCACCGTCGTCGGTTTGTGAGACCCCAACTCATGAGATTAATCATTCATCTGCAATTTGGTTGCAATCTTTCTTGTTCTTGCTTGTGTTCTTCGATTAGCAGACAAGGACTTAGCCTTCTTGGCGAGGTCGACCGTGCATCGCCGGTTGATAACCATAGGAGACGTGGTGCTGCGATTGCGGGGTTCGGAACCGAGTTGTTCAGAAGCCGGATCGATTTGTGTCGTGAGTCCGCCAAATCGAGAGTTATCAGAACCTTTCGAAAGATCGGGATCCCTAGTTCACATTACGGTGTATCCAGCTGGTAAGTTGAAGGTCGGGCACCTTGTTACGTGAGTCATAGGGATCAAGAGTCATGTGCGTGTGACAAGATTTATTATCAACTTCATGTAATGATTAGATGATTTAAGCAATTTAAAACTTTTAGTCTATCCTACACTCATACAAAGAAGCATGAAGAACCAATAAATAAGATAAGACCCAAGCATTCATCACATAGGGTTTATTACATGGCGATATCCTTGGTAGCTACACCATGAGATTCGTGAGAAGCGTTCTACGTGTAGGTAGCTCATAGTGGTAGACATTCTACTCTACTATCTAGGGGCAAATCACAAAGCTGTTGGTGGATCTTGCTTGTAGAGCCGGTGGAGTAAAAGAACTTCCCTCCAATATTTTTCCAATCTCTTTAGCCTATGTGTATTAGACTTCATCCCATTGTTCTATGGCACTTTGGGGGCTTCGAGGGCACTGGGTAATAGACGGTAGGGGCCATGCTCGAGGAGTTTGTATGCATCTTACATAACAGATTGAAGAGTTGCGTGTGCGGTAGGCTACATAGCAATAAAGATAGTGTTTTGTGTCTCTTGAATAGCATAGGGCTTCAGTGCAACACTGCCTTACTTGAGAGAATCTGCAGAGTCTCCATGTAGCAGTCCCTGGCTCCTCTAGGCACACCTATTTGTGGCACGTCTATTGAAACTTGTCTTCAGGGACTTTTGATTCTTGAAGCACTTCTTGCAGCCTTGGTCGTATCCATCATGATACTAGACGAGAAAGGGTACGTTCTCTTAAAGGTTCCATCTCCATTTGGGTCCAGGAAATGGGTCAGCAAGTCAAAACTACTAGATAAGCCCTGCATATGTGGGTGCAAGGTCGATAATATAACCGAATGAAGGGCTGGTTCAACCTATACTATCGTCCAAACCTATGGGTCTTGTCCTAAGGTCAAGCATGGAGCTGATACCAACTGAAACACCCTCGATTTTCTATGAAGGGAAAATCCACAGAATGCTATATACATCAGTCGATAATCAATTCTATACATCGAATTTGGAATAAAAGAGTACAATAGTAGAGCTTACATTACATAATTCATCGCCACATGGCGAAATATAGCATCCAGAATAGCTTTAGAAAGCGGAAACGATATTGCAGAAGCAGCTTCAATCTCCAACTTAAGCGTCGGCACGAGACCACCTAATCCAACATATCCTCGACATCATTGTAGAGCAGGTAAAACTGCACACCGCCAGATGTGTGCAGGCCATGGTCAGCACCGATGAGCTTTAGTGGAAATAAAAAATAAAGGGATCTGGCGATCCTATAATTTGGTTGTGGGTTGCATCCTAGCACATGCGAAAGTAGCAAGTAGTAATAATAATATTAATAGTGAAGTTTAATCATTCCCAAACCCATCCTCATCCATCCATCATCCCAATTCATCCCAAATCCATCACCACATCTCCATCACCATGACACACTCTCAAGTCGACCAGGACAGACTCCCGCTCTGCCTGTCTCAACAGCCCGCAGCCCACAACCTAAGGGCTCACGGCCAGAAGTATCTCTCAAGGGAGGTAGAACACTCCTCTCACTAGTCTAGTGCAACAGAACACAGGAAAGGTCCATAGCCGATGAATCGGCATATGTATCAATCGATCAACCATACATGTGGGTGTATTAACCCCTATACCCTCACGGCTATCTTTGGGCCCCATGTTCTGAAGGCCTAGGACGATAAGATCAAGCTCAAAGGACACCAACAAGCGTGGTCGACGGCCCTGCTCGGGCACAAGGAGGCGCCTTGGCGTGCAAGGCACTCTAGATAATAGGAATCTCATATCTTCCTTGGATACGTATGATTTTAATTATCCCGTATCATAATCCTAGGATCTGTAACCCTGCCCCCCGACTATATAAGGCGGGCAGGAGGAACCCTACAGGACATCGCTTTTTATATCAGGCAATACCATCCACACAGACGCAAGACGTAGGGTATTACACAATACGCGGCCCGAATCTGGATAAATCCTTTTGTCCCGTCTTATGTCACGCTCGATCGCTAGTTCTAGCTTGCACCACGTCTAAATAACCACCAAGGGTAACCCTGTGGTGGACTGTCGGACGTATTCCGTCGATAGTGGTGCGCCAGGTAGGGGGAGCGCAGCTAAAGCTTGAGTCGGTTGAGATGGTTTCCTTCCCTACTTCCATGGACTTCGGCGCCAGACTCATGCTCACCGTCGGCTCGGTCACCTGGACCGTCGACGTTTCGAGGACTGCCGAGGCTGTGGAGGAGGTGCAGCCTGCCTCCACGACGGCTTCACCGACAACTTCACCGACAACTCTGATCTCGAGGCCGTCCCCGGGGTCGATCACTTCACCAACTCGGTGACAACTTCCCCGTTACTAGGGGAAGAAGATCGACAACTCTGACCTAATCGATCTCATAGATTGGCAGGCCGAAAGGTTAGACATCACCCAATTCTTAGTTCAATCTCTTAGATCTGATCTGGCACAGGATGGGTTTACTGTCGTTAGCAACCGTCGTCATGGACATATGCGCCATGCCGACCATGCACGCTGCCCAGATCCAACTCTGGCCATGGCTCTCCAGCATCGCGTTGCCCACCACCGCCGCCCAGATCCAACTCTGGTCGTAGCCCAAAATTTTCAGCGTCGTCGTGAACGTACGTGCCACGCCGACAAGGCATACTGCCCAGATCCGATCTTGGCTGCGGTCCGACCACCCTCTCCAGACCAGGTGCATCGCCGACCATAGACTCCGAGCACCGTGGCGCAGACCAGACCAGCACCGTATCCGTACGGACTGAAGAACGCTGCCTCGTCTTACGAGCAGCACTTCCCATCGCTGTTCAAGCAGATCCAGAAAGCCGACCACGTCGCAGATCTGGAACCAATCAAGATCCAACCATTAGATCCAATCTTGATGGTAAATATGGTGAGACTGAAGGACATCGATGACGCTCTATCATCTACCATCCTCGAGAGCCCAGGCTCCAGCGACGTGATACCCACTCTGGGCCACGGATCTGAGACCATGCAAATCTCAGATGACGAGTCATTATCCAACGGCCCCAGCTTCTCCGACAAACTCAACGCGATCTTTGAAGATTCACCTCAGCCTCCACCGGCACCCAAGTGTCCAACATATGTGGGAAACACAATTTTCCTCATTAGCGACGACGAGCCGCCCCAGCCGAATGAGACGGACGCTAACAGGCAGGAACGCAAAATCCGCAACGCTGGATGTGTTCAGTGGCGCGTCGAGGAAGCACTACGCCCACAGGGCAGCAATCAAGGCGCTGGGGGCAGCCGACAGGGTGGTGGTGGAGACCGCCGACATGGTGAACACATACGCCCCCGCAACTTGAGGCCGAAGTTCGAACATATGGGACGCATCCACCACACACCAAGCACCAACATAGTCGCTACTCAGTAGATCCTCCGAGGTCTGGCTGACCAGTCACCGGCGATACAAGAAGCTATCTGACATCTAGAAGCTATAGAAGACCAAGTCCAAGACCTGCGTGCCGCTTCCCAAGCTCCATCACAGAGCCGGCGCACAGCATCCGACAGAACCAGTCCAACCGAGGACCACATCCCGAAGGAGGGGGTGACAACTCGACCAACTGAGGCCCCCGTGACAACAGACCACCTTCACGTGGACGCCACGTCCCCTAGCACTCTGAGCACCGTGCTCCGGGTGGGGGAGGCAACCGAGCACTACAATGCGTCGAGGGTGGAGCAGGAGCACGACGTGATCAGCACGGAAGAGGAGCACGCGCGGTCGGCCCAGCCAGGGCCGCCTCCGGCAGGACCAAGCGAACCGGTGGGTGCGCGTAGCCACCCCGCAACTCCGCTGCCCCTTCCCCGCCGTCGGCAGGCGTCCAGCCGGCCGGACCCGAGCTCGACCTACGTCCCCTGCCCGTGCTCTGTACGAAGATTGAAGAAGGAGGGTTAAATTTAATTAGAAACTCTTTCTAGGGTTCCTGATGCAAAATAGCTAGAGAGAAGGAAGTTCAGATCCGGGCTTACAAGATTTCAGAAAAGTATAGGGTCCTTTCTGCAAAGAGTTTGTCCTATATGAATTTCGTTTTATTATAAAAAATGATTTTTACAAATCTGTTTAATGCTTTAGAAATTCATAACTTTCTCATTTTAAGTCCGATTCAAGTGATTCAAGTTGTGTTAGGTTTCTTATGAGCAGATCCACTTGTTGAAAATGTTAGATTATATTTTTTTGGTACTTTCCTGTACAATTTTATTTAAGTTGTGTTTATCACATTAAATGCTTATAATCTTGTTTAATTCATAACTAATTCTAGAATGCTCAAAAAATGTGATTCTTATTTTGTTAGTCTTCTTGTGGGATGCTGGTGACATGCATGCAGTTCATTTACTAGGTTATGTTCAGTTTTTATGCAATGTGATTTTTATGCATGTTTTTCTTAGGAAAAGATTAATTCATGGTAAATAGTAAATGGTGATAAAATGGCTTGGCAATTTTTGTAGGCTGCTCTTGTGCTAATAAGGTGCTAATAAAAGTGGTAAATCTGCTGTTTGAGACTTTTCATAATACAAAGTATTTTTAGGCTATTTAAATATGCTCACTGTTTAGGGCTAATATTTTTATGGTAGCCTTCATTAAGCATATTGTACCTACTGTAATTTTTATAGGATTTTCTATGTAACATAAATATATGTTGCTGTTATAACCTATGCTAATAATTAGATTAAAAATGTTGTGGAGAAGTAATTCTATCATCACATGTTGTGTTTTTGGGTCATTTTGAGATGCTTATTATGATGGTGTGCTTTTTGTTTCATAATGTTAGGTGCTGTTTTGTACAGCAAGTAATTATGCTAGGATGCATGTATATTTATGTATGTTTGTGTATGTTTTATGCATGTTATGATGCTTTATGTATTGAGTTGTAGATTACTTGTTGTGGTATGTTGATTAGGGTGTGTATGTTTAGTTGTTTGATGAATTCTTGGTTAGTTTAAGAAGAGATATGTGCATACTCAGTAAGACTAAGTAAACATGTTTATCGTATCATCAACATCAACTCATGCATATGAAAGCATTCATACTCATCATGTACTATCATTTCATATGCATTCCTGTTATTCACATATATGCATATGCATTCATAACAGGATCGATAGAGAAAATAACACTATTGCAGTTTGAGCCATTCGTGAGGGGAGCCGATCATCAGGAGGTGCAGGCCGAAGCAGTTTCAGAAGACACAAGATGCAATACAGAGCTTCCTGAATTTCTGTAGCACCAACTATCCTTCCGGAAGGCAAGCCCCGGAGCATCCTCCCAAGTTTACGAATCTTTAACTCATTTACTGCTTTATATGATGCTACATTATGTTTTAGGAGTTGGGTGAAATCATTGTTGCATTATACCTTGTTTACCCTGCTCATTATCCTGCCACATATTATCCTATCGAGTTCGAGTCAGTCTTGCTTAGGAGGCTTAGAACGGTAGAAGTCGAGTGATTTAATATCGCCTGTGAGATTTAGGTGGTTTACTATTTCGTTAGCCTGATGGTTCGCTTTCGGGTCAACTGTATTGCTAAATCGATAGGGGCCCATGCGTTGACGTGGTGTTCCTTATGTACACTCGTGAGTGTAGCCCCTCATGTCATGTTGAACAATACCCTGCACATAAATGGAAGGATAAGTCGTTCCAACCCAGAAGCCGGTACCTAGCTCGGGCCGGGAGTGGATTCGCCGCACATTGTCGAAGGCGTGGCGTGGTACGATATGAGGGCGTGATGGTAAGACCTTGTACTGGTAAGGCAGTCAATGGCTCTCGGACAATGTGGCCCTATCCATCCCGAGAATCATCCAAATAGTGTCTTCGGTGACCGATACCCCGTTTGATCAATGGGTGAGGTTTGTGTATGGGAATACCCCTCAGCTGTGTAGGAATTCGATTCGAGTCGCCATCACTCCTGGTTAGTGAGTACTTGACATAGGCAGTTACATCACTATAAACCCCCTAAATGTGATGTTGTTGACAGGATGATTTATTTCGGCAAAGTTGGAAAGTTGGCTTTAAATCACTTATTGTTTCATCTCTTTTATGAATGTTGTAGTGACAGCTTATTATGTAGTAAGCAGGTTAATAATTTAATATTGATGCTTACTAATGTTCAACTATAATAAATGCTACTTTTCACAAAATGGTCAGCTAGCCCACTATAAAGCCTTCATGATCCTTGGAGTCATTTTATTTTGGTTTATGACGGGTAAGTCTAGCTGAGTACATTCTCGTACTCAGGGCTCTATTCCCATGTTGTTTTGCAGATAGTCAGGTCCGTCTTGGTTGCTGTGCTAAGTGTCTCTATCCCACTGGGGACAATAGCTAGATCAATGGGCAAGATCACTTCTCGTACCATTCCTCATGCTTTTGCTGGACGATGACTCCTGTTATTGGCACCTATATTTAAAATAAGTGTGTGATAAAGACTTCCGCTATTACTTTATTTGGTTTTAAAACTATGATCTGTAATAACTCTTTTATTCCGCACTCCGATACTTCGGTGTTTTAAGTATGTTTGAATGATGTGGCTTAGGGATGGTTGCCGCTGAACTATTACGATCCTTGTCTGTAATTGTGGAAAAGTTTGAAATCCTTCGTGGTTTCATGGACTACCGGATTTATCAGGAGTTAAGTACGGAGAACAACTGTGTCGATGGTTGATTTCTTTACTTAATTCCTTATAAATTGGGTGGTTCTGTTACAGCTGGCATCAGAGCAGGTTTAGCGGTAATTACTGTTCATGAGTGCATTTTAAAACACAAAATTGACTTAATTACCAAAAGTTAATTGCAAAAACTTCTTCTAGGTGTGAGTTTCCAAAAGTATTTATGTGTGCCAACAGTCATGTCCTTTATGTTCAATAGGATTTTAGGTGGCTTATTTAAGTACTAACTTGGGGGCTTGCATCATATTTGATTTTCTGTTGCTCATACGGCATGGAATTGTATGAGTGCTATTCACTTGAATAGTAATGTATGGATCAATTTTGCAGCTACGCCAAGGTAAGTATGAGCTCGTGAGTGCATGATTGGATAAACGCCGGTCTAGGGGAGTGATTATATTTGACACCAGATTATTTACATGTTTCACACATGTTTATATGAAAGTGTCCCATGTGTGGGTGATGCCGTCCTTGGGATGATGAGTTCGGGTAGCGTGCACCTACATCTATGTACATTTAGGAATGTGCATAGATGGTGGGGGTGCGATAATTGGTGTTTTGACTTTCTTTGGAAGGTGCTGAATTTTTTCATTGGCTTGCATGAGCATGTGGGATTTGGACTGAAATGAATCTTCTACAGGTACATAACAACGCAAACGTTAGTACATGTAGTTATCGTATTATGAGAGATCGATGTGTGCCACCGCTTACCATGTTAGTTATTATAAGTTGTGAGAATGTAAGATTCATGCATGCGTCATATCGTCTCATGATTTATAAACATGTCATATCATTATCATTATATTTCCTCCCCTTATAAAATGATTCTCTCGCTTTTGGATTAAAATTTATCAACTTGCTCCGAAGTCTCACTCAGAATGTAATTCTTCAACTGATGGCACCACTTTCTCATAGCACTTTCTTAGAGCAGCCTGGTATGCCTACCATTCTGTGGGAAGTAGTTCAACCTATGGGATATCAAAAGGGGCAGATTTACACTTGGTAGCCAGTAGAGGAATCCAGAAGCGCTTTCTTAAAGGTGTCGCCAGAATTTTTTCCTATGAATGATCTTGACACCACCCTGTGGACTCAGCCCAAGAGAAACACCTTCGATCAATGTCATGATGAGGGCAGAGATGGTGACTGTTCAGCTAAGCGTGCTATGTCTGCCATGATCAAGACCCACACCAGTTTAGAGAGCCTCTTCCAGCAATTAGCCAGGGCATATTCGCGCCTGGTTGGTAAGAAGTGTTAGTTGCAGCTCGACCATGCTAGTGAGATGGAAAGAATTCAATCAGTGTTAGGTAGTGTGGCTCTACAAAAGAATGAAGCTCGGTATAAAGAAAACGTCCATATGGCTTGGGTGGTGATGCTTGAGCAACAGTTAGAGGCTGCAGAAACATATAACGACAATGTTAACTTGAAGACGCACCACCTGTACAACCCGCTTGATCTCTTAGTTCCTCCTCAAGTAGTCGAGATGGAAGTCAACGATGGTGATAACGTCTCTGAGATAGACAACGACAGCGACAAGTAGTCTGATTTGGTCATCGTGATGGTTATTAAGTGATCTCCGCAACCTCTATGTTGGAACATATGTCTTGGATAATATTGAGACTTTGATGTAATGATGGAACCAAGCATGCTTTATATTTATTGGTGATACCTAAACGCCTAAAAGTCCAGTGGATGTATGGCAACATGGATATGGACAAATTTATGCTTTCACATATATTTAAAGTTGTTCCGTTGGTCATTTCTTCTGTGAATGATGTGATTGTTGTTATCTTCAGAATGTATCTCCTCAAATTGTGCAATGGGACTAATTATTCATTGATTTCTAATAGTTGTAACGGCAGTTTGACACATGGCCATGAAAAATGCAAGATGACCGAGTTATGGCTTATGATCTTTGCCATTGAGAAATCATACTATGTTTGGTACTAATCTGCTCCCAAGTTTAGCTTGTCAACCTAGACCTACCAGTCAAATTGAGAGAGTAAATCAAGTTTTGGGAATTATGTTGTGGGTACTTGTTGTTAAGAGAATATTAAGATGAACCCTTTAAGTTTTGATCCTGAAATCTCCCCCTTGTTATTCCTTTTTCCTGCATATGTATCAATTTGGAGGGGTACCCTTGTTTCACCCCTTGATTTTGCTCATTACTCCTCGAAATCCTTGAATGTTTATTTATCCTGGTCTTGTGTTGCTTCATATCAAGATCAACTTTCTTGTCACCTTGTCTCTAATAACTACCTTGTTGTACATAGGACATATTCATGATCGTCTTATGTCACATTTTTGTCTTTTAACCTATTCTTTGTTCCTAAACCTTGTGATCATCATTGCTTGCTTATTTTATCTTGCACGTGATGCCTATCCATGCAAGATCCATCTACATCATGCAAAATTTCACATTGGTTGTCAGATCGATAATGGTGTCTTTCCTGATAACTTACGGTGCCGCAACGAAACCGAGAGCCTCCTGTGGCTGCAGACACAACGTTGTGCTGCTCGGCACGCGCTGGTATCGTGGTTGTTAGTCATGACCCATTGTTGAAAAGACACCAAAGTGTTATTGTCTCATGATTTCTTTTCTTTTCTTTGGTTATCCTTCTATATTTCTTGGAAGATTTTTATTGAATCGTTGGTATTAGATCTTCCTTCCAGAGTTACAAACAAGATGAAATTGGAAGAACTGGTTTGTGGATCAAACCTCGGCCTAAAAGATAGAAATTATCAATTGGAATTTAATGGTTATACCTGGCCTAGGTTTGGATGTGATAATTGGAATGGATTGGATGAGGAGATGGGGTGTAGTGATTGATACAACAAAAAGAGTAGTATCTATTATGGAACCCGTGGTGGAAGGTACATTCTTGGTACCTTTGCCATCTCGGACAGAGTTGCGAAGTTCATCATATGCTACTACAGCCACTCCTGTTATGGATGTTCCAATTGTTTATGAGGTTCTGGATGTGTTTCCTAAAGAATTACCAGGTATACCCCCGGATAGAAGTATTGAATTGGTACCGGGTACGGCTCCTATTTCCAGAAGACCGTACTGAATGCTTTCGAATGAATTGGTAGAATTGAAAAAAAAGCAAATCCAAGAATTGTTGGGCAAGGGTCTGAGTCAACCTAGTACCTCAGATTGGGCTTGTCCTGCTTTGTTTGTGAAAAAAAAGAAAGAGGGTACTTTGCGGATGTATGTTGATTACTATCCATTGAATGCTGTCACCATAAAGAACAAATATCAGCTACCCCGGATTGATTTTTTGTTTGATCAGCTGGTCAAAGCTAGTGTTCTCCAAGATTGACTTGAGATTCGGTTATCATTAGATTAAAATCAGACCTCAAGTTGTACCGAGCACAGTTTTCTCTATCGGATATGGGTTGTTTGAATATCTTGTTATGTTCATTGGATTGACCAATGCACCGGCCCATTTCATGCAATTGATGAATTCCGTCTTTATGCCAGAGTGGGATCAGTTTGTGATTTTGTTCATAAATGATATCTTGGTATATTCAGAGAATGAGAAAGATCATGTGGAGCATCTGAGAATTGTATTGCAACGACTTCGGGATCATAAATTGTATGCCAAGTTTAGCAACTGTGAATTTTGGTTGAAAAGAGTACTCTTCTTGGGTCATACGTTGTCAGAAGAGGGGGTCTCGGTGGATCCCAGTAAGGTGCAAGAGGTGCTAGATTGGAAAGCATCTACTTCAGCTGGTGAAATTCGCAGCTTTCTGGGTTTAGCTGGTTACTGTCATGATTTATTCCAAATTTCTCCAAGATAGCAAAGCCAATGACAAGTTTGTTGCAGACAGATAAGAAGTTTGTGTGGACCAAGTGTGCAACAGCTTTCCGTACCCTGCAGGAGTTGTTGACCACTGCTACAGTTCTTACTCAACCTAATATAGAGGAACCTTTTGATGTGTTTTGTGATGCTTCAAAGTTTGGTTTGAATTGTGCGCTAATGCAGAATGGCCGAGTAATTGCATATGCTTCTCATCAGTTGTGGAAACATGAAGTCAACTGTCCCATTCATCTTGGAACTAGCAACAGTTGTTCATGCTCTAAAGATTTGGCGACATTATTTGCTGGGGAACTTATGCAATGTATAGACTGATCGCAAAGCTTGGAATATATCTTTACACAACCAGACCTGAATGAGACAATGAAGCTGGTTAGAGTCGATTAAAGATTATGATCTGCAGATTCACTATCATCCCGGAAAAGCAAATGTAGTGGCAGGTGCACTTAGCCGGAAGTCTCATGACATGAGTGTGCAACCTTTCAGAGTGGGCTAAGGTTTCATGATGCATAGTGCTATCTTGATGAACATCAAAATGTAGAACTCATTGAGACGTCAAATCATTAAAAAGCAGAAAACAGATCAGTCTATTCTTTCAGAGAATGCAGAAAGAATCAATTGCACATTTCTGAATAGACGAAGATGGGGTGCTATGGTTTGATGATCGCTTAGTGGTACCTAAGGATCCAGAGCTTAAGAATCAAATCATGGATGAGTCGCATAAATCCAAGTTAGCTATTCATCCTGGGAGTAGCAAGATGTATAATGACCTAAGACCATACTTTTGGTGGTCTAAAATAAAGAAAGAGATAGCAGCTTATGTGGCCCGATGTGACACTTGTTAGAGTCAAAGCTATTTATATGAGACCCGTTGGATTGTTGAACCCGTTACCTGTGCCAGATTGACATACATTTGTATGGACTTCATTACCGGACTTCCTCTTACCCGCAAGGGTCACACTTGAATTTGGGTAATAATAGATCGTTTGACCAAATCTGCTCATTTCATTCCTGTGAACACTAAGACCAGAACTCCAGAATATGCTGATATCTATATAGAGCAAATTGTAAAACTGCATGGGAGTCCCAAAGACTATTGTTTCTAACAGTGGTCCACAATTTACAGCTCACTTTTGGGAGCGAATGCAAGAAGGCCTGGGTAGAAAATTATTGCATAGCATAGCTTATCATCCTCAAACTTTGAGTCAAACAGAGAGAGTCAATCAAGTGTTGGAAGATTTGTTAAGAGAATGTGTGTTATCTTCTATAGATTCGTGAGAAAGTTGGTTGCCATTCGCAGAATTTGTATGCAACAATAGCTATTAAGAGAATATCAAAATGGCACCATTTGAAACATTGTATGGCAGAAAATGTATAACCCCAATGAATTGGATTGAACCAGGTAAAAGAAGGTTCTATGGCATTGATTTTGTGACAATGCAGAGAAGAAAGTTTAGAAAATCCAACAACACATGGCAGCTACACAACCGCAATAGAAAAATGATGCAGATAAGAGAAGAAGACCACTTGAATTTGCAGTTGAAAATTTTGTGTATCTCAAGATTAGCCCAATGAAAAATGTCAAAAGATTTGAAAACAAAAGAAGTTAGATCCTAGATACATTGGACCATACAAAATTATTGAAATAGTTGGGTCAGTGGCTTACAAGTTACAATTGCCTTGGGAGATGAGTTTGGTCTATCTTGCTTTTCATGTGTCGTAGTGAAAGAAATGTTTGAGAGTACCAGATGAAGGATTGACCGGTCCTACAATTAATTTGAAACCGAGTTCAACTTATAAAGAAGAGTCAGTTAAAATCTTGGATGTTAAGGACCGTCAGGCTCGAAATCAGAAGTTGCGCATTTACAAAGTTCTATGGAGCCATAATGATGGGGGAAATGCAACTTGGAAGACACTGGGATATCTTAAGAAAGCTTACAAAGATTTTTATAATGAATGGTTCACAAAACAATAAAATCTCGGGATGAGATTTTTATAAGGGGGGAAGGGCTGTAACACCTCGGTGTTAAGCTTCCATCATTAGCATTACATTAAGCATAATCATCTCATTTGCATAGTCACTTGCTTAAATTAATTAATTCTATGTTGCTCTGAGTTGAATGTGTGACATGGAGTAAGACTTTGCTTGATCTTATGCTTGGGTGTGCTAATGATCCTTGGTAATGATTTAATCATGTTGAGGATGTCAAATTATAGCAGGTTCATGTTAAACACTTTGGCTAATTAAGCTTAGTTTGATTGGTTGACCAAAATTGACCTCATGAGTGACTTGCTTTGACTGTTTAAAAAGTGCTTTCTAGAAACTTTGCATGTCAGTGCACCTTAAATGAAAAGTGTGTAGAATTTTATAAGGAACAAAAGTTGTTTCTGGGTCAAGTCTCGAAAATGTGTCTAACATGCTTAAAAATGCTAAAAACGGCAGAATTGGGGGCTGTTTTCAGGTTGTGAAAATGGCTAAGTCTGGACTGCAGTTTTGTTTTTAAAGTAGTCGACTTTGGAGCTCTGTAACTTGAAAACCATGGCGAATTGGACCATGAACCCTTAATATGAAATGTTGCACTCATGTAGACCTTCAAATTTGTTATAGAAAGTGTTTCAAAAATCGGCACCGTTTGGATGTTATAGGAGCCCAAAGTTAGGTCGTCAGCAGTTGCCATTTGGACTGAAACAGTTCAAACGTTTTTGAACTTGCCCGTTCGGTGGCCGACCGGCCTCAGGCATCGTGCGCCACACGGCATATGGGCACCGGTGGCGCTGCCCGGGCGTGGCTTCAAGAGCCGGACAAGCTGCCCGGCCTGTCCTCGTCCCCA
>DXKC01013286.1:0-10895 GCA_031170775.1 Cymbopogon citratus
GCATTTAACTATGGAAGACAAGGTGAACGAGCAGGCGTTTATTTGAAGAAGCAAAAGGTGCAGCTAATTCCTACAATAGGAACCAGCCAGCGCTGCCCGAAAACTCCCAAAAGAAACCAAAGTGCTTGGAAACCAAGTAACATAACTGAAATACACGACTAACAATGCGAATTGAAATGCAGCCGATAGTTCTCCAGCTTTGGGTTTTTTTCCCAGACTAATCATAGGACAATGGAACTGCACTTGCCTGGATTCAAGAAAGAGATTTATCAGTTAATCCATTTGTCAAGACTGTTGAAATGAACACTCAATGCTACACATATTCTCTCTAGCAATACATCAAATAACTTACCAGGCTACGGTATTTCAGAGCATAGAACATCTCAAGGTAGCGGCGAGTCTCGCGCCTCTCCAGGTTGCTCACATACTTCCAGAATCCATAGACACCAGTCAGGGTCATCAGCCTCTCGGAGTAGAGCTTCCAGGTATACCTGAGCAATCCAAAGCTTATAGTATCAGGATTTACCCCTAACTAGAGAAGGGTAACACGGCATGGAATGATACAGTGTTCGCAGCCAGAGAAGGCTACAAGGGTAAAATGAATATCTAAGTGCTCAACCCTATAATATCTGATTATGAGAATTAGTGTATATATCTATTTATATCATATATATGGCAGAACAGAAATTCCATACTTCTCGTAAATTCTCTGCAGTCCACCCTGTGAGATCTTGTCCCAGTAGCTTGGATCAGCCTTGCACTTCTCAAAGAAGTTGACCAAGATATCTGCAGCCTTGTCACTGTGGTAAGGATCAATGTGCAAGCCAGACACCCCGTCCACAATGATTTCAGCAGGGCCACCATGGCAGGTTGCAATTGTTGGCAAACCACACGTCATGGACTCAATGACGGTCAGGCCGAATGCTTCATAGAATGCAGGCTACAAAAAAAGTGATAAATAATTTAGTTCTGCACAAGCTCTATGACCGTGGTTATCTGAAAGTAGATTGCACTATTGTTGGAACTTGGAAGTGATTTATTACCTGCACAAATGCTCCCTTCGTGTCACAAATGTAGCGGTACAACTCCGCGTTGCGGACACGGTTCATCTGAGCTGAGATCCAGCGGATATGGCCCTTCAAATTGTACTGATCAATGAGACTGTACATCTTCTTGAACTCTGCCTGCTCCTCCCTGTCCTTCGATTCCTTGCCATGGTCACCAGCAACAATCACAAGATTTGCCAATTCCCTCAGGTGTGCATTCTTACCATACATCTCAACCAAGCCTGTCATGTTCTTCACACGGTCAAGACGAGCCATTGAGAAGATGATCGGCTTGTTCTTGTCCTTCAACACAAACCTGGAAGCAGTTAAAAACCAGGTGTTCAGGTGGAAAGCTTATTTATTGTAAATGGCAATAACAGCTTTGCATATCTTAAATTCTTAATAGATAGAAAGATGGACAGACATGCAGATGAGTATTGGAATATTTACAAGCTGATTGACTACAAGAAGACATTCAATCAGTTCAGTACTCACTTGTGCTCATCATTCTCAACATCACTGTAGATGAGCTCCTCAATTTCAGGATGGAAGGCAGTGAGTCTCTTGTCAGTTTCAGTGTATGGGTAGTAAACACTCATGTCTGCTCCAGGAGAGACAATGTTGAATTTGGGATCAAAAACATCAATGCCATGGACAACACGGTAAAGTCCAGGAAGAGTGAACGCGATGTGGGACTCATACTGCCCCACAGTATCCTTGCTGCAGAAATAACAGAGAAAACATCAGAAACTAGTTTAGTTACTACTACAATACAGCGAGATTCTAAAGATAATATACAAAACTTACCTTCCCGCGATTTCTTGGAATGTACTGGTGATGATGAAATCAGTGTGATTCATGGCAATAAGGTCAGCTGTGAACTGGCATGAGAAGTGGTATTGGCTGTCAAATTTGTCCAAATATATGTCTGAGTTGGGATATTTGGTTTTCTCCAAGGCATGGGCAATGGTACACTGCATGTATGAATAGAAATATTAAGCATTTGGAGAACTTAAATAATTTTATAAAAAGAAAACTCAATTACTCATGTACAGCCAAACAGACCTGAGTAACTCCCAACTTGTGCGCAAGCAGAGTGGCGACTAGGTTGCCATCACTGTAGTTGCCAACGATAAGGTCAGGCTTGGCCTGCATTTCTAACATTATTTCACTGGCAACATCCTGTAGCACAGAATGCATGACTTCAGTATTACTCAAACAAGCTATGCTGTGTAGGACATTCAGTCAGATAATCTATATACCTCAGTGTATGTCTCCAGATATGGCCAGACATCAAAACGAGAGATCCACTTGCGGAGAATACCGTTCTCATTTCTGAATGGAATACGAATAATGTCTGTGTGCTCAGTTCCAATGACCTTCTCCAGCCGCTGACCACACGTAGTCCCAACAGCATCAGGCAACAGCCTGGTAACCTGCACAAATAAGATTATGTATGCACACTTATGAGTAAATCAAGACACAACGAAAAAGGGTTCAGAAGGCGAAACATGGTCTCAAACATGAAACATACAATGAGGATCTTCGGGGTGATGTCAAGGCCTTGCTGCTTAATCCTAAGAAGCATCTCATTCTCCAAAGCACGAACTTGATCCAAAATGTACACAACCTGCAAAATGTTGCAAATGAGAAACCTAAAAGGTACAGTAGCTAAAGAAAAATAATCACTAAGCTTCTGTACCTGACCACCAGTGTCAGGGTATCCAAGCACATTGGATTGGGCAAAGTAGCCATGAGGAGACAGGATAACAACATTGAACATCATTGGTATAGTTCCAAGGAATTTCTCCAAGTTGGCAGGATCAGGGGCCTCAAGAAGGTCAAGAAGCAAGTGAAGTGTGTCAAGTACACGCTTTGCAGTGTCACCCCAACCCTTCTCCAAGCCCAGCTCTTGGAACCTAATGCAGATCATGGCGGCATTACAAGCAGTTAATCCATTTGCTAGTTCAACCAAAGTCAAATGGCAAGGACAATTTATTGATCAATCACCTATGGTTGAACTCTGAGTAGGGAGTGTCCTGAGGGACACTCAGTAGATACTCTTCTGCCTTTCTAAGGGATGATTGGAGCCCACGGAGGCTCTGAATTCTGTCATTCAACATCATCGTCTGTAACAGAAAAAAAGGACTCGCAAATGAGGGAGTCAGGTGGCGTCATTTAATCCATTTTCAGGTTACATAAAGTTCCTAAATAAAATTAAATGAATATTGTCATCATCCATTTTGAAGCATGAGCTTGGAAGATTCTGGACTGTAAGCTCACCGTGCCCTTGTAGTTATGGGCTTTGAGGAAATTCAGCAACGGGTACAGGCTCTCCTTGTCCTGGAACAACTTGGAAGACAAGTGTCGGTTAAGGAATTGCACTCCATTTCCAATGGACTTTGACATGGAAGGACGAGGGAATGAGGCATTGAAGGGCTCAAAATCAAGCTCAAGCACAAAGTTGCTGCTGGAACTGTAAAAGGAAAAGGAGGTATGGAATTAGTACATATACAAGTTTCTATGACTAGAATCTAGAGATTAGCGTATAAAACTACAAAGAATTCATGGAAGAACTTACTTTCCATCCACCAGCTGTTCCTTGAATGCCAAGTACTCAGAAACACTCAGCTCCTCCACAGCCAACTCGCTTACATTCACTCGAATGTAATCCCAGACACCAGGCCTTGGCCTGATAGCAAGTGCTACCCAGGGGGGGAGCACAATTGCTTCCTGTATGCAGACAAGGGAAATTAGAATGAGTACCTGATTTTCAATTAGGAAGCACTCAAGGAGGCGGCTCAGCAGTGTTACCTGAGCAGCACGAAGAATGTCTTCGAAGGGCGCATACTTCTCCTTGTCACTATCAAACAGGGCATCAAACTCAGCAAGCAGTTGATGGCGCTGAAGCATTCCCTTGCCCTGGTTAACATACCTGTAAAAGTGATATTTCACAAATAAATGGATGTTAACTCATATCATGTACATTTTATCTTCATGTGATGACACCTCATATCCTATTTAGATCTGAAGGATGCAAATATTAAATGGCACTGTACCAGCTAAAGACAAACAATCTGTCAAATGATGTACCACAAACTATACTGCCTTGTCAACTAAATTGTACTAATTATATCTTAAGAACAAATCAAAAGGATAGAAAAACTGAACTTAAGGACAGAAACACTATGCTTCGCAATCAAACAGTCTCCAGAACATCGAATCATTATATATGATCGATATGAGTTGAGGATGAATATGTAACATCCATAGCAATTAGCATGCATGATGGTGTCAACAGAGAAACCAAGAAAGAATTTGCATGTGCTCTGTTTACATTTGGGTGTGCTAGAGAATACCAAATTAACAAATTTCAGTACAGGAAATGAAATCCAAGTTACATATTTTGGTATGCCCACCTGGAGAAGAGTGCAATCAGCTCATTGGGATGAGAGGAGAAAGTGGCACCAAGGCGTTCGCGAAGACTGTGGAGGCGAGTCAACTTGGCAGCCATGGCTCAATGACACTGAAAACTGCAATTCGAACTATACAGTTAAGATTCAGCAGTACCACTTGTACAAGAACGATAAATCAAGAGCTAGCACTTCGAAGACTGTCTGAAAAAGTAGGTCATGCTAAAGGAACCTAAATTTGAAAAAAAAAATATGTAGTATGCAGCTATACTATTTAATTTATCATAAAATCTTTATAGCAAAAAAGAGTCATGAATCATGATAAAGTAGGCTCTTATCCCCACCCAAACAAAAGCAAGCATTCAGTATTGATCCTCCACCAAAGAAAAGCAAGTACTGATTCCGCACAAGCACTTAGTTATCTGATAATATTTTCAAAGAAGAAAGGAATTGAATTAATCTTCTGTATGAAGAGTATTTATGCCATTCAGACTCTAAACCCCACTAAGAGGCAGCCAAAAACCTGTCAAAATAAGAGGATTTGGCTTCCGAATAAGCACAGCCAACCGCAAAAAAGTACATCACAAATTCCTAGAGTAAGCACATCAATCAAAAGGTGAAATATAGAAAAATCCAACAAGATGACTTTTCGTAGTAAAGAACCAAAAACAAAAAAAGGTTTTTTTTTCGCGCTAATAATCCACCAAAAGGACAAATACATTCCTCTGAAAGCAGAAGAGGTGAGCACGGCACGCAATCACAGCAAGATCTCAAGCAAACTACAGAGCCTAGAATTTCTACTGCATCCATGTGTGAATCAAGTTTACCACCACCACCACCAAGTATAAAATCCTAAGCTCCAAAACCCCAGAAAAGGGCAGGGGAAAGCGCTGCGCGCAGTACCGGAACGGTTTAGATCAGAGAAATCTACTATAAACCCAAGAACATGTCAGCACAGCCCAGCCAAGATTCAGGCGATGACGCAACCAACGAATCACGGAAGCGCAAGAACCCCGGTCGAAATGGCGGGGCAAGGAGACAATTAAGGCGAGTGATTGCGCTAATCAAGACGCGATCTTTTTCTACCGCGGCCAGATTAGCTCAAAATCCCAGCAAAAACCCCACCTAGGATTACCAGAGGACAGAAGGTTTAGTACGGGGATAAACAGAAGAGCAAGCATACCCAATGGTCAACAGGGAGAGCACGGAGAAGTCCAATGGAGGAGGCTTTCCCCAGGACGAAAGAGGGACCAATAAATAGACCTTCTCAAGCTCCGTGAGGTGCCGAGGTGGTAGCTAGCTGTGGTGCAGATGGTGGGGCCCATCTTCAAGCTGACAAAGCTGGGAATTTAAGCAATGGATAATGCCAAATTACTCCCTGATAAAATTTCCAAATACTGGTGGTGGTGTCACTGATAGTGTCATGGACTCAATGGTGCGGCTAAACAAAAGCATCCAATTAGCATATGCTGGCCTACCACTACCAGACCAATGGCCGGTTTGGAAAAAGCTTGGACCTTTTTTTTTATGGAGACTCGTACAGTGCAGGTCGGGGTGACCTGTGCAGGTGCAGCGAACGCAAGAAGACTGGACGGCAGAGAAAGGAGAGCACGGAAAGCCAACAAAAAAAAGTTTCTTTCTACTATTCTCGTCCCAATTTTACCACCGAAATCTCGCAGCTGATTTGGTGAGCAGCAAAAAGGAGGTGATTCGGCACCCAAGATACGATCAGCATTGCAGTCATCATCAATCACACGCAACGCAAATGAGAATGTCCGGACTAATAAAGTACTGGTAAAAAGCAGCGAGATATTTTGCCCCTCCCTAATGTCATTGGATAAGTAGGTTAATGTAATTGGATAAGTAGGTTTCCCCTCCTTCTAGAAACTTATTAGCCTGTAAAACATGGGTATCTCAGAAAAGCCAGAGAAAGTCCGTGTGCAGAAACAACGGGAGGAAACACCAAGACCGTGCTGCTGCAAGTGGCAAATTATCTACGAGATCAGGCACAACCATCCCCTGAAAATGCATCCAAAATCCCCTCCCTCCAGAGCTGCGTCCAGTCAGCAGCACAAGCGACAAAGCGGCAACAAGAAAGTTGCCGAGCGCAGACATCGCTTCAAGAACAGAAAGGCATCGGTTCTTGCGACGATCGATCGGTGCAGCTGTGATGAGCCGGGAGACGGCACTCGCATCGGACGTGCCGCCGTGCCGCGAGGTGGGGGGCTACGTTCCAAACAAGAACACAAGAACAGAGCTTGCCTAAACAAGAAGTGCCTATGCGGTGCTGACATGGAATGGAAAAAATCAAGCGAGCTGGAGCTGGTGGCGGAACAGGAAAGGCGGCGAATTCTTGCACGAAAAGAAAGGACTACAGGAGCGCTCTTGTCATGTCACGGCTAGTCTCCCAACAACAATTGAGATCCAAACGCTTTACAAGGACGACAATGCATGATTTGTGTGTACCACTAGTGATCGATCCTGTAACATTGATAAGCAAGCCTTCTGTGTATTCGGGGGGTGTGAATTTCAGTGGCTATCGTAAGGATACAAAGGACAATAATGAAAGAAGAATTAAAATGTGCGCTGGGTATAAATAAACTGACTCAGTTTCCGCTAACAGACATAAAAACACACCAACGCACGCATGCACAATTCTGGAACACGGTGACCGGCATTGCATCGTAGAGGCAACACGGACGAGACGAGTCGATGCGTTACCTTCGCAAAGCAAACGCTGGGACGGCAGCAGAGCACAGGAATGGCGTCGACAGAACAGAACAGAGAACTGGAACAGATGCAGAAAATGCAACGAACGCAATGCGGAGGTTGGGGGCGCAGGACGGGAGCAATTTATAGCGGCAGGGAGGATACATTGCCGGAGGATAAGTCTCTTCTCTGTGCTTGTGAAGCAAGCCATGCCATGAACCCGTGATCTGAAATCTGATCTGCCACCTCCGGTTTCCTTTTCGGTTCAATGTGCTGACCACCCACGGCACGGCAGGAAAAAGGAAACGCGGGTGAGTGAGATGGCATGTTCTCCTATTGCTGCTCTGACTGCCGCGGCTGCCGCCGCCGCCGCCGCCGGGTAGTTTCCAAGTCCGCGGTTCCGAAATCAGGCGATGTGGTGCTGGTTTTGCAACACCACGCCGTGATTGATTGACCTTTTTTTTTTTATCTGCAAATAGGAGTGATCGATTTTCCATTGGGTCATCATGATCAGAACATGGTAGGGTAGGTCAGTTCAGATCAGGTCTGTCGTCGTTGGTCGCCGGAGAAACGAAAAGGAAGCTCCCATCCATTCTGCAGTATAGGGCCTTGTCTAGTTATCAAATTTTGGAGTGTCAAAACTACTGTGCCGGCAGTGCATTGTAGCGTTTTGTTTGTATTTGGTAAAAATTATCCAAACATTGATTAATTAAGCTCAAAATGTTCGTCTCGCAAAGTACAGCCAAACTGTGCAATTAATTTTTGATTTCATTACATTTAGTACTCCATACATATGCCGGCATTTTGATATGATGGAAAATCTTCTTTTGTATAGTGAATTTGGGGAAAAATTTTAGAAACTAAACGAGGCCTAGGTGTTTTCTGAAATGGAGTTCTTATTTTAGGGGTGTTTTTGCAGTTTGGAAGGTTGCTACGTGCAACTCATACAGTTTGTGTCTGTTTTATGTTTTAATTATTTTCTTATAGCGTGTGCTTCCATCCCATGATGCAAAGTCTAGAATGATTTTTCCTTTTTGTCTAAATATAAAAAAAAACCCTCCATTTCAGAGTCCAAAGAAAAGATCAAAGTCGTAGTTGGAAAATAGAAAACAAGATTCTGACGACAGTGACCGATTTAGGCATCAATTTTCTTCTGCCAAAGGAATACATAATTCCAGAAGCCAAATACCCAAAGGTGAGCACGCATCAAGAAATGTTAACACACATGGACAATGAAATTCATTTTTTATATTTTGTAAATCGAAACAATGTCTGAAATTACCACAGAAGCGATGAAAATACACACATGAAACAATGCCCAATAACATTAAGATCCCAAAAGAACGACTAATTTTCTAATTCATGCTGAATATTTCCTATGTTTTCAACATGTCCACTAGTGTATTGGAGGTTCACAAGATAGGGTGTGCATTTTTTTTCATTCAAAAAGAAAATAAAAATTTCCCGATGGTACTTTTTTGCATGGACAATGAGTTAGAGAGAGTATGCACATATTTAGCAAAATAATAAACCAACCAATTTTGCGTTGTGAATTAATTTCCAATCACATTATCACAAACCTGACCTCTCGTCGTTCATACACTTCTATACTTGCGTGGAGTCAGGGGATGAAGCGAGCACGAATTCAACAAGAATGACATCTAGATGCGTTTACTTTGGGTGGAGGTGGAAACTGATTTACTGCAGGCAGGCAGCAATTCGTAATTGGTTTCTCCTTTGCTTCCGTCCATGTATATTCACTTCACAAGCATCGGTTGACATACATATTTTGCAAACAGGATGCCAGTTTCGAAGTTGGAAACATCAACGCTCTTGTTACAAAAAGAAATGTCAAAATAGAAGGTGTGGGCTTGGAGGGATATATATTACTCCCTCCATTCTAAATTATAAGATGATTGACCTTTTTGACCAAAAGTTGACCACTCATTTTATTCAAAAATTTGTACAAACATAATTAAATTTAAGTCATTTTTAAAGAACATTTATTAAGAAAGCAAACCACAGCAAAAATTTGATATTTTTTATAATTTTTTAAATAAGATGAGCGGTCAACGCTGGAATAAAAAAAAATGAAACGTCACCAAAAGATTTAAACGCGCCACAACAAAATTTCCGGTTACACTAGCCTATTCCTTCTACTGTGTGCCTCTGTCTTGGTGTACGCCAATGTTACGATAATTATTGGCAGTAAGCCAAAAGAACAAGAATTAATCAAGAACTGATTAATGCGTCTTTCGACGTAGCCCTCACATGTATATACGTGCCAGTCGCCAACAGAAGATTGCATTTGGCACACAATAAAAGCAACTTTTCAGTTTGTTCAAGTGAGCCAGCCAAACCTCCTATTGGAGCTGAAGCAGGACGAGTGATCTAAAAGGTGCATGACAAGCTAGCTAACCCATCAACTGCTACAGTTGATTAACCAGCACTCAACCCTGCTCCTAATCCTTATCCTCTCGCCGTGGCCCTATCATCCTATCACTGAATATAAATTATAGGTTTGGTATGACGTCGCCAATTATGCATGTGACCCACCTCGAGTTTGTAATTGTAACTCCACACTGCTACCATAGACATTTCTTTGACATGTCGCTTGCTAACGCTAGAAGTCTAGAATGACAATCGACAGCAACAAACCAAATCATTCGGTGCGGCGAAAGCCGGGGTTTCACTCGTTCGGCTGATGCTGATTTATCGTGACTAAAAGCGCTAATATAAAGGGGGTTCCACTCGTTCGGCTGAGCTGATTTATTGTGACCGAAAGCGCTAATATAAACAAGCGAACAGGTCGAAGGCTCTCGTCGTTGCTTTGCTTTACTGGCCATCTGATGCCGCGGTAACCTCTTAGATGGATCTCATTATACAGTCATCTATTGATAATAAGAGGGAAGATTTGGCTTCCAGAAAGTAAAAGTGTCAACTTGCAACGCGTTTGAAACAATAAAGAAAGAGGTGAATTAACATGACAGAGGCCATCACAAGTTCCCAATGTGTTCGGCTTGCATTAGCATGACACAGAGGTGGATTGTTGCCTCTTGGCTCTTAACTGGGATCAGCGTGCGGCCGCCTTTCAGGCAGGTCCAAACCAGGCGGAGGCAAGTGTCCGAACGCGTTTATCAAGCACATGGCCGAAGACGCCTGGAAAAGCACCAACATGGACCATGCCTCAGCTGTGCTCCTGACCACTGACCACAAGCACATGGTTGCATTACATGGTTGCATGTGAGAGCTTTTGAGTTCTCAGCGTATCCGGATTTGCTTGCCCTGTGATCGTAAAGGTCAGGTCTCTTCAGACAGTGGCCGGCCGACCAGCATTTTCCAACAAGCCATGCAAGTGTTCCCACGGCTGCAGAGCTGGTTCACACTTTCACAGAGCACAGAAAGGGATCACACGAAGATCTTGCACAGAATCAGATATTTTAAAGCAAGTATTGAAGCAATCTGCAAAGTGACAAACACTGTCCGAGGGACTTGTATTGGTAACAGAGGGGTTTGGTTGGTACAATGAAAATTACACAACTCTCCTGTTGCCACAAAAGATACATGTACATGATTTTCAGAAGATCCCATACAAAGAGAGTGAGGGAAAAATGGTGCTTTCATGCCCACTCAACTCTCGTGGAAGGAAAAGGGAAAGGTGAGAACACTTGGACATATATATTTACACAGTGGTGGAGATGGGGATGATGATGCCTGGACAATGGTA
>DXKC01013291.1:0-13016 GCA_031170775.1 Cymbopogon citratus
GTTAACCTTCTGGCGCCACGCATCGTCCTCGGCCTCTCCGCGCTGCGTGCCTCCTCCACGCCAAGGGTTTGGTGAGGGCGATGACTGGGGCGGGGACAAGGGCCGGCTGGGGTGGGGAGCCGCCGCCGGTGTCGGATGGGTGGGGGATCTGGGTAGCCATGGGTGAGAGTGAGACGAGAGGCAGCTAGGACTAGAGATTTGTTCGCGTGGGCGGGAGAAATTTCAATAATATTTAGGACTCAATTCGTGCGCCTCGTAAGATTTAGGACTCAATTCGTCTGCCTTTCAAAATATAGGACTAAGGATGCGAATTGCTTCAAGATATAGGATTTTTGCATTTTTCTCTTATTTCCACTTTTTCTATAATATTTGCACCTCAACAGGCCATCTAAAAGGACGAAACTGCCCCTAGCTTACTGAAACAAGATCCATTCCATCATAACTCTGCTTTCCTCCCCGTTGATTCACGCAGGGGACGAGCGCCCCGTGACCGCGCCTCTCTGCACGCTCACACGGTGGCACGCCGCCGTCGGCGAGCCCCATCCCACCGCTCTGCCGCCCCCCTCTCCTTGCTGACCACCCTCCGCAGGCATGGCCCTACTCGTCGCAGCACAAATGCTTTTGGAGCAGGATTCAGCCCAACGCCGAACAATGAGTAGGCAGACCATCTAGTGGCTCGGTTGCTCACGAGTCACGCAGGTCCGCGACGTCGGGGACGCTGGCGAGGTTAAGGAACTACAACCTGTACTCGTGGAGCCTGGCACGCAGACGCACCAGTCGGTGCGCGCGCTGGGCGAGGAGCGGGCGGAGCTGGTCGATTTCGGCGGCGTCGAGCGCCATCTTCTCGTCGGTGAAGCGGCGGAACTGTCGGAGCTCCATCTGCACCTCCACCTTCTCGCGCTGCAGGCGGAGCATCATGGCCATGGCTTCGCTGGCGGCGCTGGCCGCCGCCAGGCGCTTCTCCTCGACCTCGGTCCCCGCCAGACGCTGCAGGAGGAGCAGCAGCAAGGGCACCGGTTCCCGGCGGCCGGCGATGAGATGGGGAGGAAGAAGAAGATGACAAGTGGGGCCTGCGCGTAAGTGATAGGAGCCTTCTATTGAGCCAGGGGCAATTTCGTCCTTTTAGATGGCCTGGTGAGGTGCAAACATTATAGAAAAGGTGAAAATGAGAGAAAAATGCCAAAATCCTATATCTTGAAACAATTCGCATCCTCAGTCCTATATTTTGAAAGGCAGATGAATCGAGTCCTAAATCTTGCGAGGCGCACGAATTGAGTCCTAGATATTGAAATTTCTCTGTGGGCGGCGGCCGGTGGAGAGTGATTGATAGAGGCAGCGGGAGTGGGGTTAGGTTTTGGGGATAGTTTATATATGAGGACAGGTATTGGGCTCTATGCTGGACATCCAATCGGTATTGCTAGCGATAGTGAATGTTGGTGACGTTCTAAAAAATCGTCATCGTAAATTCGTCACGGATTAAGAGTTTTCTTGTAACTCTTTTTTTCTATATTGGGGGTATAAATTCATCGTTAAGGACCGCCAATAGTATGTTTTCCTTATCTAAGTAATACTCATATGTTTTATAAAAAAGGGTGGTAACACTATGTGAATAAAGCACTGTAAGAACACCCCCTGCCCCTGATCACTGTAGGAGCGACTCTATATTGAGCCGCCCTTACAAATGGTTCTCTATTTGGCCCCTACAAATCGATTTGTAAGGGCGGCTCAATATTGAGGCGCCCTTACAAATGGACACTAGATATTTAAAATAAAATACTATAATTTGAATTTTTCAAAATAATCTTGGATGGAGAAATGTCCAAAATAAACTTTGTAGATCTCGAACAGTTATGAAACTTTGTAGTTGGAAACTTTTTGATTTAAAGTCATCTTGTCATGCATAATTGCATCGGAATCTGTGCAAATTTAAAATTCAAATTTTGTAAATGATCTTTGATGTGAAAACTCTAAGTAAAACTTGTAGACCTCGAAAAGTTATCAACTTTGTAGTTGATATATTTTTTATTTGAATTCGTTTATGACCTCAAACAAGTAATTTTTATTCGGTTAAGTATAATATTTGGGGAACTAAAATGCAATATGGAGACATGTGAGTGTGTAGTGTAAGTGGTAAGGGAGGAACTTTTCGAGGCCGAGGTCGTGAGTTTGAAGGCCGAAAAATGCAAAGTGTGCAAAATTCTAAAAAAAAAAAAGATAACAATCAGGTTCTAAAATATTTTGCTATTTTTTTGGCATTTTTTCATGGTTTTTGAAAATGATTTGTAGGGCGGCTAATGTTTCTAGCCGCCCCTATAAATGTATAAATGTATTTGTAAGGACGGCCGGAAAACCGCCCTTACAAATCATTGATTCGTAGAAACGGTTAAATAGAGACGGCTGGCCCAGCCGCACTTACAAATGTTGACCAGCCGTCCCTACAGTGCTAATGTAATAAAATATTGATGCAACATTTTTTCAAAAAAAAATTTCACAGGTATGTTGAAAAAGGGTTGAAATATATTCACTCCCTTTGACCGTCGGCTTATCATCAGGCAACAAAGCTTGAAATCCTCTTCCAAGTAAATTCGTTTTACTGCTATAATTCCAGTTGAGTCTTGTGGATGCCATATCTGATATCTCAGGTTAAGTTAATTAACGATGAGTCCATGGCAAACAGACAATAATCTCAAGGAAAAAACAACAGTTGTGCCTTCCGCTTTCTTCCTTGTACCTTACAGCTACCATACAGCCTCTAACTGTACAGCATAGAGTGCTGATGTGATAATAAGGGTCGTCTTCGCTTCCTCTTTGGTTTCTCCCAACACTTTGAACGTAGCTACACGTATATCCAAAGAAAGGAACAGCAAAATCAAGAGAAATCTTGACACGATCCAAGACAAACATGATCCTTAGTCTAGAGAATATCATCACTAGCTACACACACGCTACCATACCATAGCATGGTCGACCCAATCGATGATATCCTCTACGTGGTGCTGGTCACCGTGGGCTTCTCTCTGATGCTCGTCGTCGTCGTCCAACTCATTGCTGCCTTATGTACTTCCCGTGGCAGTGGCACCACGCATGCCGACGAGGCGGAGGAGGACGGCCACGGTCCAGGGCTGTCGGCCGGCGAGCTCGTCAGGCTTCCTTGCCATGACTTCAAGTCTGCAGACAGCGGGGCCAGGGACTGCGCGGTCTGCCTCGAGACGTTCCAGGCCGGCGACCGGTGCAGGCTGCTGCCGCGGTGCGAGCACAGCTTCCACGCCGAGTGCGTGGACTCGTGGCTGAGGAAGAGAAGCAAGTGCCCCGTGTGCCGTGCTGACGTGGTGGACCGGCCGCCCAAGGGAGAGGCGAAGGCGGCGGCGTCATCAGGGCTCGTCGTGGAGATGGTGGAGAGGAGTTCGAATAACACATTGGAGATCTTGATGGTGGAGAGGAGTTCGAATAGCACAGAGATCGCCTACTAGGTACGGACCATGGATGTTGGGAAATGACGGCGGCGCGGTGCGTCGGTGCAACCAGCGCTAAAGTACGTACTAGATTTTGTTGCTTGTGCAAGCATGTGCATATCTTCTTTTCAGCTGCACCCCCAACTGTTCTTTCATGCATGATGGTAAAAATGTTGACATGCATTTCAATCAATGGGAGACTATTTTTACATATACATTTATAGTGTTTTTTTTAGAGATGTTCTCTATTAATCATCATCAATAAAACCCACATGTAAAAATGGTGTTTTGAGTTAGACGCCGTACGTCTCTGGAAATATATATAAGAAAAATTCATCTGCAATTTCTTCAACTTACTCTATATTTCTTCAGTAAGTTGAAATTGTGTACGCGGTGACAGCATTCTCTGTGCTTCACCTCTTCTATGTACGTAAGCATAATTTTAGAATTCTCTTAGTAGCATTCAAATTTTAGTATATACTTTCCCTACTAAATGTCTTCTAGTGAGATTTTCTTGTGCTATGACTAGTGGTAATATTTTATTACTACTTAAAAATAGTAGGAGAACTCGACTCTTTTGGTTGTGTTGGTTGTAGGCCTCCTTCACCAGATCTAGGAGATGAATTATCTACAAAGTGGAAAAACAGAGAGAGTAGAGGAGTGGAGTAGAAGGATTGGTGTGCGTGCAGAGAGAGAGAGAGTGTGACAACTAGGAGAATAGGGATGTGAGGGAGTTAGGGTTGTACGTGTGTGAGTAGATTTATGGGCCTCAACCTTTTTAAGAGGCGGGCCTCACAGAAATATCCTACTTTGTTAATGGTTCAGTTTACATATATATATATATATATATATTTATGTTAATTGGTTGTGTCTGTATAAGTGGACCTATGAAAGTTGAAGGGTCCATATTTATATTTTTTTTTATTTGGGTCAAGTGAAGCTTGGGGCTTGTTACTCTTGGTGGCTGTCAATACCGAGCAAATCTTGGTAATTAATTGGAGTATTTCTTCATGATTGTGGGAATCTTAATTAGAAGCTGTGTTCTAGTTTAGACACCTGCCTAGAGATGCACAAGCGCATTTCTTTTGCGAGGACATTAGTCTTAGTGCCTCAAGGACCTATATAATTTTGTGAGGTGCTCAACAAGTATTAGGGAACAGTTCCACCAACTCAATACTTCAAGAATTTTGTAGATTTGTTTACTTTTCATCATTTATTGAGTATTTAACATCTTGCAGTGTCCAATAGGTTGCTCATTGTGTAACTTAATGTTACACCTAGAACGTAGGGTATGACGGCTTGACTACTAAAATGATAGGCTGATGTTATTTTTTAACTACAATTATAGGGTTAGGTTCCAACCTGTTCTTGAATAAATTTTAGTTGGTCACAAATTCTCCTCGTAGGGGCCCTTGATACTTTGTATTGCCCTTCACCATCTCTGAACATTTGCTCCAATAAAATAAACAGCATGTATTTATGATTAATCATTGTAATTCAGCACATTACAGGGGTTTTAAATTTTAATAAACATGATTGTACAATACATGTAGGATATCAATTTAAAAGACAATTTACAAACACATATGAAATGGTTGTTTACACATAGTAAAAGTCATAGAAGCGTTGATTTATTCTATAGTGTTTACGTACGAACTTATATGCTTATGAAGGTTTTGCCTACTCGGTGGGGTAGGAAGGCTCCATGGCTAGGCCACACATGCCCCTCTTGTCTGAAATATCCTTCTCCATTCTCAGGTAACCATTCTCGCCCCAAGTCGTGCCCCATGAGTTCTTCATTAGCCAGTACTTGGTGCCATCACTGGTCTGTCCATAACCAATGGCTGCAATCCCATGGTCCAAGTCTGTACCGCATGAGCCGGTCATCACACCACCAGAGTAGAACTGGAATGTCATGTCTCCGCCGTCCACGGCCACCGATACAGGTTGGTTCGCCACAACCTTCATCAGGGCAGCTTCATCATTCGCTGGTACATCCTCGAAGCCCTTGATGGTTGCAGCGCTATTTGATCCACTCTTGCACTTGCCATCTTCAGCTGTGTAAGGATAACTGGACTCCGTGGTTAGTCCACCATTCTTAATGATAAACTTGAAAGCATCGTCCATCAAACCACCCTCACAACCCTGATCTTCACCGTGGACATCGCAATCCACCAACTCTTGTTCTGAGAGGGAGGTAAGCTTGCCGGTGCTGATTTTCACTATGCCTTCTGTAGCAGCTACAGCCGAGAATGCCCAACAACATCCTGCAATTGATTGTTATGTTTCAAAGTACGTCATAACAGATAACTCTGATTTAAGACTACTTCAGAATAGTATTATTTGTCACAAGCCTTCCTACTAAGTGTACTTACCACATTGGCCTTGATCCTTGATGGGAGTGACAGCGCCCTTGGTCCTCCAGTCAATGGCCGTCGGAAGCGCTTCAACGCTAACATTCTCATATCTAAATCCGGTGGGGACCTTCACGGGGCTAGATTTGAAGCCCTTATTTGTTTTGGTAGCCCTAAACTCATCATTGGTGAGGTCCGTGAACTGGTTGACGCCGAGCCAGAACTTGCGGTTCTCACCAGCATTGAACGACTCGATGAACTTAACATTAGCCTTGAACACCTCAAATCGCTGAGCCTTCTCTGTGGTGTCTTTGTAGACGCGACCATACTGCGCCATCCACTGCTCATGCCTCGCCACCATGGCTGAGTCATCGTTCAGGTCACGAGCAGCGAGGGCAGCACCGCAGAAGAAGGCAAGGGCAAGGATTGCCAAGATTGATGCCTTGAGGGTGGCCATGGTCGATCACTCGATCGATCAGGCCTGTGACTTGGTTGCTGCTTCTGGCTTCCTGCTGGTGGTACGGGTATGTATATATAGCTACCGACGTGTATTATTCTTGTACGTAAGTTGTAACTTGTAAGCATGAAGCAATACGGTACGGTGCTTCTACGCTGTATTGTTTAGAAAGGGACAGGTACGTGGCCGTGAAGTATTACTGCCAATTATTTTACTTGTGCTCCAGACGTGCATTTGCGGCTCTGCTATTGATTGCTGTCTTAAAGCGTTATGTATAGAGATTATAAGCGCCACATCTCATTTCACCCTCTAGTATTTTAATAATGTTTGTAAGTTCATTTTGAACAAACCAAGGTAACAATAAGGAATCATCATCCACAAAAATGGCGCGTGCCCGGGCTCCATCGTGAGATGCAGCGGAGAAGAGGTTGGGGTTGAACAAAGGGCACATATTACGATTACATTTTCAATTGGGATTCTAGAATCCTTGGGGAAGTTCGGGACTTGGGATCGACCTGCACGGAGGTGACCTGGGAGTGGCCAGCAGGTTGCACGCACCCCGGCGTGTGCAGACTAGGAAAATCAGTCTGGTAGATCATTGAAATTGGACAATTGTCTTTGCTCCTAAGTTTTACATAGTTTGCTTTAAAAAAAAAATTTATGCAGTCAGTAGCATACAATTAGGTTTAGTGTCATACAAAGACAATTGCTGTGATATCTATTTTTTCTTATTAATTGTACATTTGTACTCTTGCTCGCATGCGTACTTAACTTTAATTTTGTTCCAAAATATTAATGTTGTCACGTTTCCTTATGTAAGTGCTTTTTTATGTTTGCGAGAACTATAATATTATTCATTCTGTTCTAGGAAAAAATGTCATAAACTTATATATTACTCCCTTTATGATCTAGAAGAAAAGGTTGCTGTAGGATTCATGCATATCGAATTAATCCATTCTAGTAAAAAAAAAAAAGGTGTCATGAACCTACATATTACTCTCCATTATAGAAAAAGTGTCGATGTTGGTTTCGTGCGGATCAAATTTTCTTAAGGCCTTGTTTAGATGGCAAATTTCAGCCTGAAAAGCACTGTAGCACTTTCGTTTGTATTTGACAAATATTGTCCAACCATTGTCTAACTAGGCTTAAAAAAATTCGTCTTATGATTTACATCTAATCTGTGCAATTAGTTATTTATTTTATCAATATTTAACGTTCCATGCATACGACACAACATTTGATGTGATGGAGAGAGAGTAAAATTTTTAGCCTTTTTAAGGCATCTAAACAAGGCCTAAGTAGTTTTTATATTCACCCAGTCTCAGAATCTCTAGGTCTGCCACTCCATAAAATAAAATAGGGACTTGTTTAGATCACACCCAAATTCTAAGTTTTTTCAATCTCTCTCCATCACATCAATTTTTAGCCGCTTGCATGGAGTATTAAGTGTAGGTAAAAAATAACTAATTACATAGTTTAGTTAGAAATTATGAGATGAATCTTTTGAGCCTTAGTTGGTCCACAATTAGACAATATTTGCCAAATAAAACAAAAGTTGTACTATTTATCGGGTTAGAATTTTTTGCAATCTAAACAAGACCTAGGATCTCAAATCTAACAGTGTAATTGGCTCGTCCATACATACGTCAAACTAGTCAATTTTATTACATACATCAAACTAGTCAATTTTGTAAACACATATGGTGGCAAAGTTACGTTAGCTGCTTCAAAAATAATATTAAACCACCTAGTACATTACACAAAAAGTACTGCTAAAATGTACATATATACTAAAGATACTATCTTTTTGAGTGAATTGCGCTGCAGATCCTTAAACTTTTCTACACTTCCCACCTAGGTCCATAAACTTTTTTTCTCATCTGGTTCTATTAACTTTGTCTATGCTCAAGCCGCCATCCAGCAGAGCAAGCTAGGGCATAGACAAAGTTGATGAACCCAGATGAGCGAAAAAAAGGTGAAGTGCAGAAAAGTTGAAGGACGCATATTTCACTCTATGTTTTTCATCCATATTTGGTATTTATACATATATATATACAGGAAGTACATTGATTTTCCATCCATATGGGATATAAATAAATATACGTATATGAGTGGTAAATAAGGGGCTTCTTGTTAGGATATTTTGGAGGTAGATGGCATATACTTTGTTCCTTTTTTTGCATCACTCAAAATGTATATTGAGGCCAGAGTGTGGAACCTATATATTGACATGCTCCATGTCCAGATATTCCAAATATTCCACCTATGTTCTAGAAAACAGTATGATTCCTAAAATATGCATGCCACCAATACGTTAGGCTGTCTGCACTCGTCCACGGTAAACCATCCTGGAGGAGCTGATGGAGGAAAAAACGTCCGCACCGGAGTCCGGAAAACAATACGCTGCAGTTCCGGACGGGTGCTTTTGCGCCATATAGAGCGGGATACCGGGACTGCGCCAAAGGACAGACGGGTCCCACCTGCTGCACCCGCCTTCCCCTCCACGCGTGAACCAGCCGACCGCGCAGTCTGCGTGTGCATGCGGGTGATGTCCAGTGGCGGGCCCCACTTCTTTTCATAAAAAAAATGTTATAACTCACCAACCAGAAAACTAAATTAAATTCCGATTGCACCATTAAATTCGTTGCAATAAATCCTTCAAAACTAGATCTCACATGGATATATTTGGATAAAATTTATAGAAAATGACAAGCGGGGCCATTTGTGGTAAGTGGTATAGAGTATGAGATATAAAAGATGATGGGTGCGGGAGAATTGACTGTAAAGCAGGGAATCTTGATGATCAGGATGTATAGAGGATAGATTTAGAGTACGATGAGTGCGGATAGCCTTAGTCCCCAAGACACATGTACGAGTCAGTGCCAAGTGAGGACACTGTCCAAGTCTTTTTTTTAAAAAAATCAAGGATTGTCCAAGTTTGAAGACTATATGAGGCGAGCATGTTGAGTGGCAAGTGTGATGATGAAAATGATGTACTTATTGTCAGTCAACTAGGTGTGGGCGAGATGTTTGGCGAATTGAAGAATCTCTACCACTACTACAGAAAAGCACTACAGGGGCGGTTCATTAGGCAATGTAAGGGCGGCTGGATTCCACTTTCTAAACCATTTTTACAGTGGATTCCACTGTAAGGGCAGTTCGAAACGAGTCGCCCCTATAGTGGTCCACTGTAAGGGCGGCTCGAAACACCAGCCGCTCTTACAGTGCCTAAATAGTAAGGGTGATTGGTGTTTCCAACCGCCCTTACAGTGAAAAACCGAAAACAAAAAAAAGGAAAAAAGCCCACATGGGCTTGGATCTGGGCCGCCATGGACCCAGATCTCGCCGCCGACGTCGATCCGCCGCCGCCGCTCCAGCCGTCCACGTGCGCCGTTGCCGGCGGATCCGCCCTCGCCGGGGCTGGATCTGGGCTCGCGGTCACCGGATCTGGCCTCGCCGAGGCCTGATTTGGCCTTGCCGTTGCTGGAGAACGTGCCTCCACGGCCTTGCTCCGCCGTCGTCATCCGAGAGGAGGGGAGGGAGGAGTCCACCGTCACCGTGGGAGGAAGAGGCCTCGCGCCGCCGCAGCGCTCCGTGGGCGCCATACACCGGATCAAGCTCGCCGAAGCCACCTTGCTCGCAGATCTGTGAGGGAAGTAGGGTTAGGGATGGATCCAGAGGTAAGAGAGTGAGAGAAGAGGGGAAGAGAGAGTTGTACCAGCGGATAATGGCCGGCCTGCCCGGTATTCGTGCCGGGGAAGAAGGTAGACGACGCCGGGCAAGGAGCTCGTCCTCACCTGAAGGGGCGGACGGGAGGATCCATGTTGAACCGCTTCTTCCCTAAAGAAAACGCATCAAAACCCATGTCAAATGTCGCCGAAATCACATGGAGATTCTGACCCCAAGATGGCCCTCACCTGGATCTATTGGTCTCCCTCCGTCGCGCTCACGCCGTCGACGTCCTCGGCGCCGGTGGCCACTGCTGCTGCTCGATGCGGCGCTGAGAACGCAGGAAAGGAGTAGAGAAGAAAGAAATAGGCATTGGACTTGGTCCGGTGGCTCTCCTCACCGGTGACGGTCTCCATGGCCGCCGGCACTCCCACCGCCGCTGCTTCTATGTTGTGTGCGGCGCGTGGAGAGAGAAAGGTGAGGGAGAGGAAATGATGAGTTAGGGTTTTGGGGCTGGCGGCCTGGGAGTTTTGTTCGTCCGAAAACTGCTCACAGCCGTCGGATTAAGGTCAAAACAAATCGACGGTTCAGATGAACTGGGCCGCGCAGGCCCGTGCGGGCGAGCGCGCCACGCGCGCCTAGACGGCCATGGGTCCAATTTGGCTCTAGGCCACTTGGTTCCCCCCAGGCCCATTAGCTGCACAGTGCTTTTTTCTTTTGAATACCAATTTTGAAAATTTTGAAACTAAAGACTAGTTTTTGAAACCCGAAATGCCCTCAAATTAAAAACTTTTGAATACCAAGATTGTTCCACTCATTAAGATACATATTTTGTACATAGGACACTTTTGTATTTGACAAAGTGTTAGAAAAGTGTAGTTCTAAATCCACACGTCTCACATATAGTTTCATAAAGTTTGTGTGTGATTCATGGTTTTGTAACTAGTGCTTGCTAACACTTTCTCAGATGCAAAAAAGTCATATGTATCAAATGTGTATCTCAATGAGTTATACAAACATGGTATTCAAAAATTTTTCATTTGAGGCCATTTAGTGCCTCGTTTGACTAAGTTTGACCAAGTCACATCTTGGATTTTTAATACATATGACTAGTGTTTACCAACAATTTCTCAAATGCAAAAATGACCTATGTATAAAATGTGGATATTGATGAGTTGTACAAACTTGGTATTCAAAGTTTTTTTATTTGAGGCCATTTAGTGTCTCATTTGGCCATGTTTGACCACGTCAAATCTTGGATTTCAAAAAAAGTGGCTTTGACTGCAGTTGTTGAAGCCCTAAAATGTCTCAAACAGAAAAGTCATGAATACCAAGTTTGTTCATCTCATCAAGGTTCACATTTGTTGTAGTGGTCAACTTCTCATTTGACAAAGTTTGAATGGTTCAAATTTTGAATTTTGAAAATTTCACAGCTAAAGACCAGTTTTCGAAACTCGAAATGGCCTCAAATTAAAAACTGTTGAATACGTAGATTGTTCCACTCATCAAGATCCACATTTGCTACATATAACATTTTTGCATTTGACAAAGTATTAGAAAAGTGTAGTTCTAAATCCACAAGTCTCACATATAGTTTCATAAAGTTTCTGTTGGATTTATGGTTTTGTAACTAGTGCTTACTAACACTTTCTCAGATGCAAAAAAGTCCTATGTATCAAATGTGTATCTCGATGAGTTATACAAACATGGTATTCAAAGGTTTTTCATTTGAGGCCATTTACTGCCTCGTTTGATCAAGTCACATCTTGGATTTTTAATACATGTGACTAGTGTTTACTAATCATTTCTTAAATGCAAAAACTACCTATGTATCAAATGTGTATCTTGATGATTTGTACAAACTTGGTATTCAAAGTTTTTTCATTTGAGGCCATTTAGTGGCTCATTTGGTCATATTTGACCAAGTTAAATCTTGGATTTCAAAAGAATGTGACTAGTGTTTACGTACACTTTCTCAAATGCAAAAATGACTTATGTATAAAATGTCGATCTTATTGATTTATACAATCTTGGTATTCAAAAGTTTTTTATTTGAGGTCTTTTAGTGTCTTATTTGACCAATTTTATCCAAAACCACTGTAAGGGCGGTTGGATATCCACTGTAAGGACGGTTGGATATCCACTGTAAGGGCGGTTGGTAAGCTGGGGCCCACCTGAACCACTGTAAGGGTGGCTCATAAAACCAACCGCCCTTACAATGAAAGGCGGGACGTTCTCTTTGTGCTTTTTTCACGTAGTGTACACCTAGTGTACAGAACTGTTCACTTAACGGATTAAAAGAGTTGTCATGATGATAGTTGATGGAATACATGAGGACGCTGTTGATGGTAGATAACTCTTAATTTTAACCGTCAACTTAATATGAAAAAGGACTCATATACAAACACTTGGTAGAAATAGGGTTATGACTAATAGAATTCCATGTGTTTTGGTGAATATCTGTTTCTGCAGGGTGTCAGCTAGAAACAATCAAGAATGGCCCACATGTTAGGTTTACATAGAGAGAAAAGACCGAACACCAACTTTTCTGTAATCTGGAAGATTCGAGAAGACACTCGACCGAAGGAGGGGCCAGGCTGGCCTGCTGACCAGGCGCCCGCCTGCCCAGGTGGACCAATGGGGTTCCACCTCGCGGATCCTGCCTCCACTGACTTTGAGGATGAATAATAACCGTGTGTTTAAGTCGGTTTGATCCAAGGGCTGTGGTTCATTCTACAGGGCTATATAAACAGGGCCCCTACCCCTAGATCAGAGAAGAGGGAAGAAATAGAACTTATTGTATAATTCATATTTTCTAGAGAGAATTAGCTAGGGATTAGCAACAAGAGAGACTGAGAGAGTATAGGGTGAAGATAGAAGTGGAGGAAGCCCGGCCTGTCGGTGTCTCCTTCCAGTTGTATCTACGGGATCAAGTCTCCTAACCCAAGGCTTGGTTCTAGGATCATTCGGCAATTCAACTTCTGAGACTAGTAAGTTTATTGTTCTTATTGTTCTTTGTTCTTCGAGTTTACTTTATTCGCTTCGTGTAGGGAATAAAGTAATTGTTCATAGCATAAGTGTGGT
>DXKC01013300.1:0-11153 GCA_031170775.1 Cymbopogon citratus
TGAAAAATGAAACATTTGGAACATACACTTACAACATGTACAACATCTAGATGAAACACATGCAACATCCAAATGGAACAACTGAAACATTTAGAACACACATTTGCAATATGTTTATGAAGTAGATGAAACATTTAGAACATAAGTGTATAGCTATTGCAACATCCAGATAAAAGAAAATGCAACATCTAGTTTCAGGGCAAGGACCATTTAGTGGGGACCGAAACATAACAGCAACAGAGTTGCATGCAGCCCCGTCCGTTCTTATCTCTTTAGAAAAGATGCCTTGCTCTTTTCTCTATGAGAGAGCAACTCAAAACTGTGCAGGGCATGCATGTTTTGAGTGGCATGCACCTCCCCCGACCAAAAAAGGAAAAGAAAAAAATCTCAGCCACTCACAGCAGGAAGGAAACAGGGAGGGGCGTCGGCAGGCCAGGCGGGCCCGCACGTACTCATTGTTTCACGTGGCTGCACGCGCACGGATTTTGACTGCGTGGGCCAGCAGTAAGCAGTGACAATGCGGGAAGCTGAGCCGATGTAGTGGAGCCGATGTGTAGGAGCTGCGTCCGATCCGTCCTGACGCCTAGTTCGTAAAGTTTCCTTGGTTTGATCCGATTCTGACTGGTGGAGCTAATTATTGCATTTTTTTAAAGTTTGGTGCTCATATTATGGTAATGGCATTAGATACCAGTAAAGATAAGGTCGGCGAACAAAATTGTGGCCGGCCTGTAAAGAACACAAATCTCAGCACACTGAAACAATAATATCTCCGTTTTTCTCCGATCCTCTCCTCTCGATCTTCTTCCGCTGGAGAAGAATATATGAGAATGCAGCAGCTAGCAATTATTAGGACTCAGGACAGCGACGCCGCGGTTGTTTTGTGATTATGCTTGACCTTGACTTAGAACAGCTAGCCGCACACACGCGCGCATACAAATATCTACACGAGATCGAACAAATGCCCCACAATAATAATCACGACGAGATAAATTAAAACCGGATCGGAGGTCCGGATCTCTTCAAGTGGTGGCGGCGCAAGCAGCTGGTATGAGCAGGTAATTGATTATATATATGCTCTATGGAAGCTAGTATAGCGTGCCGTGAACTCGTGATGACGTGAAGATGACAATAATCCAAGATTACAAGCGAGTGCGAGTTCACTTGGAGACTGATTGTCTTAAGTTAAAATTAAATTTAACTTTTTTTTTGCGAGAAAACTAACTTTAACTCACTATATATAACAATGTACCAATGTTTTTTTTTACTAAAATGTATCAATGTTAGTGATATTAGACAAATATCATTATATTTTTCATGAGATCAATATTAACAGTGTATACCAATTTAGTGGCGTATAAATGTTAATGTTTTTACTTATATATTTGGAGTATGCTTCAATATCCAATTATTAGTACCATAGTCTTCAACGATCCAGACTGAAAACTTGGATTGATGAGGTGGTGCTGATCGCTTGTAGCCCAGGGCCATTATTAATAAAGATTAATCGAGGCACATGATAGTTGGTAAGATAGGGCACACCGCACATTAGAGGCAATTTGTAGAGAGAGATGGGTGTGGGGTTTTTCTTTGGGTTATTGAGGTTTCCTAATAGAATCTCTCCTTTTATAGTGTTACTGCACACCTAGGGGACCTCTCCTAGGTTGGTTCTAGTGCCCTTGATGAAGGCAAACTAACCGGACAAATTTGGTTTTGTTTACCACACAATTTTGGGTTGCCGGGGGAGATGATCAAACTGATCCCATCTGCATTTCCGTTCCACATATATGCCGGGGAAAGTTGGTGGATGGCGGAGCCTTGTCTGATTACATCAGAGATATAGAGGGGCTGAGGCGTTTAGATTACATAGACATGTACAGTGCTTGTCTCCACAGTTGTGCGCTACATAAGGCCTCCTCCTTGGTATTCAACAGCTCCAAGTCTTTGACTGACTCCTTGCAGGCCAAAGCGAGCCGAGAAATGTTGGGAGCACACAATTCAACCTGATTTCTCAGGTGGCACGCTTAGGATCAAGCCAAGATAGGCAGCACAAGTATGCATTGGACACAGTCTCAGTGAGCATCAATTCTTTTGAGAAAAGGATACCTTGAGACAGTTCAGTGGGTATATATCATCTATCGTTTAATTTGGACCATAGAACAAATATAAACAAATTTGGAACTGTTCCTATATATACACAGGCAGCATAATGAACGAAGAAGTAAGCAAGCGACAGTGTCAGTCCCCAACGACGATCTATTATTCAACACAAACCGCTAGATTACATGGTACGTTCCATATATTCATCAGATCACAAACCGCTAGATTACATGGTTCATTCACACATACGTCCATACGCCTGAATGTGCAGCGCCCTGCTATTGGTGCTAGCTGCTGCTGCTGCATATTCTACAAGACAGAGGTAGTTAGCTAGGATGATGATCATGCATATCCTGCTAAGGCAAACGCTTCAGTTTCCTGCCAAGATCGACAGGTCCTGAAATGGAAGCATACACCATATACACAGAGCGGAGTTTATTCTAGCATTAGCCATCCATCAGGGTACTACGTACACCCGGCTGAGCTTTGGTATATAATGTCGTCGTCTCCAGTCAATAATACTGTGACGACTGCTGGGCACCCATGCATGCATGTTAATGCTATGCTACTTAATTAGTATTTGCCTTGGAGGTGAGCATACTGCTTAAACTTGCCCCGGTGTCCCATTGTGTACTTGCCATGCCCATTGCCGTAACCGCCGTAACCACCACCGCCATATCCGCCGCCGCCACCATATCCGCCGCCATGGTGTTTGTGGTATGCTCCATAGGCAGGATAAGCTCCGGCGGGAGGTGCTGGTGCTGGCCACCGCATGTAAGCTCCACCATAGCCGCCGCCATAACCACCACCGTGACCTCCTCCTGCTATATATATGTATATATATGTATTTTTTTTTAAAAAAAAAGATAATATGGTTCACCATTCATGCATTTGCCAAGCAAAAGTATAAAGAATCAGCACAATTGAACCAAGAACAGCAACACAGTACCTTGGTATGGCGGCGGAGGTGGGTACACCCGCCCCTGTGCATGTGCAGGAGGAGGATAGCCATAGCCGCCGCCGCCGCCGCCACCTCCATAGTAGTAGCCACCCGCCTCACCATGTTGAGCAGCCCAACCCGGGTGAGGGTGTCCACCTTTTCGAGGAGGGTCTGCGACTGGTGGAGCCCTGTTGCCGGCCTCATGCTTCGGACTTGCTTTCGGCTGCTGCAGAGCCATGTCCTCCGGCTCTTTTTTTGCATCTGGTGGCGGTTCCTGCTGCTCCGGAGGCTTCTCATTCCCCTCCTGCTGTGGAGGCGGCGGCGGAGGAGGCCTCTGCTGTGTCGCCGGGGGTTTTTCTTGTGCCCCAGCACCACCATCCCTATCGTCCACGGCAACGGGACGAGGAGGGTGTCCACCACCAGCATATCCCGCCGGCGGGTTTCGAGGATAATTGTACCCGCCGCCGCCGTAATCAACCCACTCCGCCGCGGGTTGAGGGTAATTGTACCCACCGCCGCCGCCGTAATAGCCGTAGCCGTAGCCCCGCGGCGGTGGCTTTCGAGGGGCGTAATCTTCGTACGCCCCATCATCATCCCACCCGCCATGATACGCTGGAGGAGGAGGACCGCGGTATCGGTGTGCAGCGTGGTATTTGTATTCACCAGCAGCAGCATAGCGCCCCGCCTCTTTCTTCTGCTGCTTCTGCTGCTTGTCGTCGTCGTCGCCATTAGCAAACATGGTGTTCACACATTGTACTTGGCCAGCCTTGTTGCCCTCAACCTTGGGCCCCCAATGAAGCATCCCTGCATGCATGGCCAAATTAAACACAATAGCTGACAAGCAAAGATATGTAGACATACTGACTTTCCACAATCCTTAAATTTACATGTTTGGATGCACCCAACTAAAATTAATAGCTAGCTAATAAAATTCTAAAGTAAAACTTTAGGAATTTAAAAGTTTCTCAGCTTTTCAACGTAAAAAAGTTTCTCAGCTATACTTTGTTGGGGGTATTTGAATGCTATATGGTTAATAGACTCAGCAAAATTTTAGCTAGCTTTAACTAGGTTAAAATAGCTAAATCTAGCTATTTAGCTTGTCCTTGGCTGGGCTATTTGGATGCCTAACCAGCTAAAGTTTAGCATGTGTATCTCTAATAGCGGCCCTTAAACCATCAACATGAAGAAATAAAGCAAACCAGCAGCATATATGCATGGAACTAGCTATATACATGTATACATGTTCTTAAAAAACACAGCTATATACATGAACTTAAAGCTTAAGCCACGTTGTACAGATTAAAAAAAAGATTCAGGCGAGATGATTAAGCTGCTAAGGGGCATATAATTAACATACTCACTGAGCTAGGAAGAAGATGAAGCTACTACTACGACTGCAGCCAACCTGTGTATTTTGGTCTTGGGGTTGGGGATGGTGTGGTGTGCATGCAGAGGAGGACGGACTAGCAAGCTATATATATAGGCGACGAGCAGGCCACCAATGGATCGATCTATGCAATCCAACTGACTTGTGGACCCCTCGTATGCAGTGACTCGTCGGGCAGGTCATCATGCACCACGTACAATTTGGTTCCTTATAGGTGGAGGATAATCTTTTTTCCGTTTTATTTGGGCGGATTATATATGATTCATATCTTTGACTCGTTATATCTAAAGCTAGCTTTGAACTTATCAACTTATTAGCCACGGTAGAGTATTTTTCTCTCATAACAAATCAACATCCGTCGACTTATCAGCGGCAACAACCGTCAGCCGAACAGCCTGAATATCAGAAATCCGCAAAAAAATTGCTGGTTCCAAGATTAAGTCACTATGGCAAGGAGGCTATGTGGGGCAATTTCAGATGGTCTGTAGGGGCGTGTGGGGCAGTTCCAGACTGTAGGGGTGGCTAGGCCAACACATCCATTGCTACAAATCGGATTTCAGAGGTGGCTATAAATTCATTTTTTCAAAAATCACAAATCTAGGCCTAAAAGATCGCCAAAAAAACAAGGAAGACCCCGTCAGGCAGCCTTAGGTGTGTGCACCACCGCCAGTCTCACATGACACGATTTTTAGACCAAAAAATACATGCACCACGTCCCTCGAAAATCGAAACCTCAACCTCCAGCCTCTGGGTCCCTCGGAATTAGACAATGATGTAGGGTTAGTTCACCCTACATCATTATCTATTTCCATATACTTATATTAAAGACGGAGAATTTCTTTCTTTCATTGGCGTGTGGCGCACAAACGGACGTGCAACTTGTCTTCTGTCTGTTTTAAACTCATATATATAATAGGTGTATAGAATAGCTATTTATTTAAGTTGAGTTAATAGTTTATATGTGATTAATCTTTTATATTACACTAGTATTTATTATGAGCCTTTGAAATTTATTTCATTTGAAGTTAGACCAACCTTATTTAAATGTAACAAAATGATTAGCTAATTATTGGTATGAGAACCGCATAACAACAAAAAAATATATTTCATACTATGTCATACATATATTAAATAGCTAGTGATTAGTACTCCCGTCATATCTTTTTGTATGGAGCACATATATATCAAGATTCAGTCTTTGAATTTTTTTTACCAATAATTACTTAACAATTTTAAACTATTATAAAAAATTATAAACATGAATAATATAACATAGTTAAAGTGTAATTTCAGATACCGTCTCATATCATGTTGTGTCCTTAGAAACAAAGTGTAATTATTAGCGTGCAATGGACGACGAAACCTCATAGCCTTAGACAAGTGTAAAGATTCCACCCCGCTGGATGGATAGACTAGAATATAGTCTCAACGACAACGATCGAATATGCCCTGGGAAACGCAAGAATCACCTCGACGATCGAATATGCCCTGGCAAACGCAAGAAATAAGAATCACCTCGAGCCTGGAATAGCCACCGTGACATACCACCCATAATAATTCCGGTATCCGGTCCCCAGAGGCAAAAGAAACCGGGAGATTCATATACACCACCGCGACTTCACGGTGATCTCCGGCTAAGTGAGAACTTAATTGTGACTGAATCACAGATCGAGACAACGTATGTTAAACCACAAATATTCAGAGGCCCATATATCAAACAGAAATTTGATAGGTACAGCACTAAAAGCAAATATTCCATCAATTTGGATGCTCAATCATATCGAAGCATATGGATGAAGGGTGTACTCCCTCTGTCCCACAAAAACTGTCGTTCTAGGAGTCCTCATGCGGACCAAGACGAAGCAAAAAGGTATACACCAAAGAAAAAAGACACAAGTGCCCCTACTCATTCTCTCTCACGCAACATGTTCTTCTCCGGCATGGATATCGGCCGCCGCCGCCCATTCCATGCTGCCGCAGTCCCTCTCCACTCCTCCGCATCGGGCACCATGGGCGAAGGCACGGCCAGATCTCCGCCGCCGCCGCCCATATCATGAATCATGATGCACCAGCCCCCATCTTTGGCTCCCTGCATTGGGCACCATGGGCGAAGCAGGGCCAAATCTCTGCCGCCGCGCCATCCGCGATGAAGCAGGTGCGGTGACATCGGGGAAGGAGAGGAGAAGGCAGCGCTGGTGGAGCATCAGAGGATGTCAGGGTGGATATTGCCTCTTGGTCGCCAAGCAGCTCCTCCACGCCGGCACAGGAGAAGAGGAGCAGAGGTGCGGTGCTGGAGAAGAGGAGGAGATGAGGAGAGCAGGCGCTGGCCTGTTGTGGTGGAGGAGAAGGGGACCACCGTGGAGAAGAGGTGAAGGCATGCAACTCAGGGAGTGCGGTTGTCAGATGGGCAAAGGGCTAAAACGACGGTGTTTTTGGTACACCACACAAGAGCTAGGACGACAGTTTTTGTAGGACGGAGGGAGTAAGACCGTAACCTATTTACATCTTATGATCTAATGTTTAACCGCTAAACTTTAGCTCTTCTTGAGACTCCAATCAGGTGGTCTAAAATGATGTCTAAAGTTTAGTGAACCCTAGAAGATCATATTAGTTTGTTAGACAATAAAAGTGTGCTCTAAAGTGCTCCAACATTTTTTCTCTAGTGCAAAGGCAATCTTACCCCTACTATACTTCATCTCCTCCCTCCCTGCTCCACACCACGCAGGCCGCAGAACCCGCTCACACCTTCCCCTTGTTGCTGCTACGTCCACCCCCTTTCCCGCTAAAAGACTCATTTTGGTTTTGGTAGCTTATACCACTAAAACAATTTCTAGCAACGAAACCATAAGAGGCAGATCAAAATCAAAACTAGGCGTGCCTAGAAATTGATTTTTAGAGGCGACTGATATTCGGTCACCTCTAAAAATTCACATATAAGAATGCCTCCAAAACGATTCTAAAGGTGGCTGGATCAAGAGTCTCTCTATAATGATTTCTAGAGACGACCCTAGATCTAGCAAAGTTGAATAAAAATAGGTGAAACACAATATTATTTATAACTTTCAAAGAAAGTTGGATAAAGACAATTTTATATCAAAGTTTACATAACTTAGAGAGTGATAACTTAATTTGTTCTTGAAAACTTTTGATATGTTCATCTAAACATTTTAAAATTCAAATTTTTGAGTCTTCTAAACGGAGAAATGACCAAAGCCAAAATTATCGATCTCTAAAAAAATATAAAACATTAAAGTTGAGAATTTTTTTATTTGAAATAACCTATGGTCCCTAATTTAGTTTGAAATTCAAAATTTTCAAACTATCTTAGATGGAAAAAAACGGAAGTTGTAGATCTCCTAGAGCTTGTCAACTTGGTACGTAGTTGACAACTTTTTTTTTTCATTTGAAATCATTTATCCTAAGAGAAATTAAGCTTGAAATTTTAATACAATAAAATTCAAAATATTCAAAGTATTCAGGGTACATAAATAGAACACATAATAACAAACACATATGATAAAGTTACATATACGATAACAAGAATTTAGGATAAAATTATTTATACACGATAACAAGAATTTAGGATAAAAGTATTTATACGATAACAAAGACCTTATTTACTGATCAGTCAATGTTACGATCAATGTTTACAAACATATCATAGATAACCACATCATAGATATTCTTCTAGCGCCAGAGTGGGGACTCAAAGTTGCAAGTGTATGTTCGATAGGCTACGAGCCATGATGAACTACGGCTCTTGAGATAGAGGGGGCGGTGGACGAGCAACGATGGCCATGTGTCCGATGGGACCCATATGCCGGCCTCTCCCGGCCTGCTACGTCAAGGATAGGCAATGAAACCTACTAGCTATATCCTGCGAGAATTAGGGTGCTTGGCATCGCACCCAGCTTAATTCCCTATCCTTCGATGTGGCTATCTTCACAAATATTCTTCAAGTAGCTGTCGTGTGCATAAATAAATTTGTTTGCGAAGGTTTCTCCCGAGAGCCCATATATATATGGATACTACAAATGTCCAAAAGTATGAGCTATCTCTTGCATACTAAGAAGTGGCCAAACAATATGATCTTTGGCCGTGGAGAGGCGTTTGATCACCAGTCTTATAAGCAAGGGCAGCATTTGTAGGAGGGAGCATCAGTGGACATCTTCAACCAATGTTGTCAATTGTCATATCCATCTAGGTGGATTGTAACACTCCAGCCTGTTAGAAGCCTGCAGTAGTTGGAAAGTTGGCCCAAATAGCCCAAGTGGCTTATCTGTGGTTGTGGGTGGTTGTGGCACTACTACATGATTGATTTTGCGCAGCGTTGCATTTTCAGCGTCTGTAGCGGATTTATAAGCATTGGACGTTGGAAGTTTAGAAGGGTGAGGGCCAATTTATAAGCCTTGTCATTCCAAACATAGTACCTCTAGGTTAACCCTTTTACATGAAGCGAGAACGAAAGTATAAGCGAGGTGTTACTTTCTACGTGAGGAGTGGGCCATATAAGCAATTTTAAACGCGGGGTGTTATAGATGATATGAAGCATCAAACCTTATTGCACATTGCCTTTGGATGATGATGATATAACTTGAAGCATCAACCCTTAGAGGATGATATCTTGTGGAGTTGGCCCATGGCTTATAAGCCTTTGTTATTCTAAATGTAGTACATTTGTGTAAACCTTTTATGCGAAGCGAGGATGAAAGTCTAGGCGAGATTCCATACGCGTGCAGGCCCGTTCCACGTGGATCGTAAAAAAAATATTGCTTGGTAAGAAAAAACAAGCAGCTATAGGCTAATCAATATCACTATCAGCTTAAGCCATGAACAGGATAGTGACAAGGACCTTCGTTGCCGGTTCTTCATGACCCTAGTCATATTTTTTATTTTTCAACTTATTAAGAACCAGCAGTGAAGACATCATAATGTGATATATAGTCGTCTCAGGAAAACCAAGCTATATCGCATTACCATTATTCAGTTGATACACCATAGTTCATACATCACGAAATTACAGGTTTACAAGATATTACAACACTTGGAAACACGCTGTGTTTCCACGCCTCCGTAGTATGCAGGCTCCTGAGGAGGGTAGTATCCATCTCCGTATCCATATCCATACGGATGTTGTGGAGGGGGAGGGGGAGGGGGAGGGGGAGGGGAGGGGTATCCATATCCATACGCCGGCGGCTGCGTTGGAGGAGGGTATATATATGGGTATGCTGCAGCTTCTGGATGCGGATGGTATGGGTCGTCTTGGGCTAATTGCACCTGCTGTGGTTGTTGATTCATCTCGCCGGGACCGGGATTAATGATCATCACTTGCCCAATATTGTATGTATCCTTCTCCTGCGTCTCCATCTGCATGCCCAATTCCTCTATAAAGAAACAACTATTGACGCTGCATACAAAGAAACAACTATTGTCGACGCTGTAGCTAGCTAATGTGTGAATTTAAACCATCGGCATGCATGCAATGCAACTTTGGGATGTATGTGGCCAACAGGATCGAGAGGCCGAGATCAAATTAAGACTAGAACTTTGATACTATACGCGCTAAAATACTTTTAGTCATGGTTAAAATTGAATTTTAGGGTCGATTTTCAAGAAGGTCAGTTTGCCAACGACCGTAAAAATTACACATTTCTAAACCATATCCTTAAATCGCAACAGTGGTTCTATTAAATCAACCGTCCTCTAAATTGATTTCCAACAAGGGCCATCCGCCTCTAATAATATTTATCGGAGTTTTTCAAAATTATCTAAAAAAACACTTGGAGATGTTCCAAAAAGACTTTTTAGTTAATTTGCTCTTACGCACCACTATCACTAGGAACTCGCAAAACAAATATTACCCCTAAGAAAATTAAGTGAAAATATACTCACTTGCAGCATGCTTAATTAATCTGTAGCATTACAAGGAAAAAAACGACTCCTATATATTTATAAACACGAGGGGAAAGAAGAAGAGATATAAATAGATTTAAGTCAATCACTAGACAGGGATTATAACATACCGATCGAGCGAGGAGAGATCGATCGATTAACCGCTGCTCGTATGTTGTACGTACGTACCATGGAAGACGGAGAGATCGATTAGAACAGCTATTTATAGGCGAGACGAAGCAGTTGAGTCATTGACAGGTTAATTAATTAGTATGAATGCAACTGCCTTGTGGGGCCGTATATGGTTGACTCCGTAAGGCAGAATAGTTTGCACAAGAGGGTATGGTATTGGCCTTAATTTATTCATCTTGTAAAGCATACAAAGAAAAATTACGAAGTGAAAAATGGACTGATTTATTCCTCGATCCTATTTGGCTTTATTTGTGTGCTATCAACACACGCGACGCGGCAAACCTTAGACAAAGTGAGTATGGATGGATTGTATATAGAATATGATACGGCGAGGACGAAGACGACGACGCCGACCAGGACCACGACGACCGAATACCATGCTAATACAGCATCAAGACCTGCACTGGACACCGGTAATAAACGCAGGACTCGTATGTACACACCTCGATCGACCTTTGAACAGAGACCATTTATTCGAAAAACGAAGAGGCCACATGATGTAACTAGGTATAAGAAGCAACCCCAAAGTTAATGCGATTCATACATTTCGGCCGCGCAAGCATCCATGTTCGATCACACACTCTGCAAAGACTTTGCAAATTGTAGACGGTAGACGACCGTCCCATGCATATGCATGCTTGTATA